>JAOTQW010066622.1:7238-26271 GCA_026260075.1 Sisor rabdophorus
TGTGTCTCTGTATGTGTGTGTGTCTCTGTATGTGTGTGTGTCTCTGTATGTGTGTGTGTCTCTGTATGTGTGTCTGTCTCTGTATGTGTGTCTGTCTCTGTATGTGTGTCTGTCTCTGTATGTGTGTCTGTCTCTGTATGTGTGTGTCTGACCGTCCGTGTGTGTCTGTCTGTCTGTGTGTGTCTGTCTGTCCGTGTGTGGGTGTCTCTCTCTGTCTGTGTGTGTCTGTCTGTGTGTGTGTGTGTGTGTGTGTGTCTGTAGAGCTTAGAAATATTTCCAATATTTATTTCATTCCCTGTCTGTGTAAGATCTTGATGCTTAGATAACATTTCCTCTATTCTTTTCTTATGTAGGAAGTCCCATTTATATATAGAACAAAGAAATGTGGATTTATTTTCTTGTAACATTTTTGTAAATTTAGTCTACCAATACATGTATATGAAATTTACACTAGCTACACTAAAAGCAATACTATTATACATTAGCTCACGGTTTCCTGATGTGGTTGATAAGCACAGTCTGTTACCAGTGACGAGTACTGTCGTGAATACAGCTTTTTGAATGTGCGGCCATATTCCTGCGAGATCCGTTTAATTCAGTGCCATTGTTTACGTTCAGTCACATCAACTTGACCTACTTCCAGATTGATGATGTAAAAAAAAACCCCACTCAATACTCGTTTGGACAGTATTCCGACCGACCAGTTAAATATCATTACAACATTTTTAAAATGTAAATTTTGGAATGAAAACTACTGTAGTGTTTAGCATGGTTTCCATCATGCAGTCCAAAAACATGTTCATTATGTAGATTAGATCAGGTAGATTGGTAATTTTTAAATTGCCCATAGAGGTAAGTGCAATGTGTGTGCAGTTGTTCGTTCATGTTAAGCCCTGTGATGGTCTGGTCACCTTTCTCTTTGTCTGATTTAAAACTTTTAAACCGTAGACATCGATTTAGAGCAAAAATTGACTGAACCTTTTAAATCGAGAAATATTATCAAAACTTAGGTGCCATCCCTACACTCGCTGAATGGACTGTTCAGTAATAATCTAGACATTTTTATCATAAAACGTGTTGTTTGGTTGTCATAAATTACAAGAAATGTATGAAGAAGCACAATGTGCTAACTATCGAAAGATGAAGCTTGCGAGACTGCTAAGTTGCAGTTATAATTAGTGAACCAGTAGTGTGTAATTAAACAGCCTAAGAATAAATAACATGTACATGTAGACTTACAAATCCAGTAGTTTTGCAAATTGTTGCTACAAATATGGATTTAATTTCAAGATCGGAAAACAACATGCTTTAAAAAGTAATCTCAAACTTTAAAGACATCAATTATTTTCTTTGCAAGGAAAGGATGTTATGCATGCAAGCACTAATGCATCATCAGTCCCTGTTATTACTTAGAGTTAAACCACTACAAACCTTTGTTCCTTAATAGTGTATCTTTATTTTTCGGTTGAAAGTAATACGTTTTGTGGAAGATAAAATATAAGATTTTGAAAACTTTATACTTAAATATCTACTTAAATATTCTTAAAAACGTGCTTCTAAATCCATTTCATACACCATTCATTATTGAGACTAAATTGTTGTGTTTACTTTGCAGTTGTTACTATAGAAACACTAACGTGATGAATTGAACATATCCAGATGTTGTGAGTTGTGGAAAGACATCTGGGAATTGGGTGGATTGAAATCTGCTTCGGACCACTGCAATTATGCAACAGTATCTGCAAATGTGTGACTGGTTGCCACACTGTTGGTTTTTTTATTTTATTTTAAATATTTGCTTAGCCTGTATAATGTAGATCAGTAGTGTTATTTTATTTTTATTATTATTTTAATTATGAAATGTGCAGATGTAATTATAAATTTTTCTAATGCTTGCAAAGCTGAAAGGTGTGTTTGCGAGTTTAGTAATATAGCACATTGCAGTTAGTTTTCATTCTTTATTAACCTGGTAATTATTTTCCAAAATTTGATGTTTTGGTTTGGTGATGATTTGTTGCTAGCGTTCAGGTAAATGCTTCTGTTTACTTCAGGAATGAATTAATATTACTTATTAATATGAATTAAGCAACGCTATGCTCCGCTTATTGATTTTTTTTTTTTTAATGTTGAATATCTTTATGAAAATTAGGTCTGTGTATATTGCAATACAATACACATTGCAGTAGACAAATAAAAAAACTGTAAAACAAATAGCTAAAAATAAAACATAGCGCCCAGAAAAGTTCGGGAATAAGCAGGTATAGAATATAAATGAATGAATAAATAAATGAATGAATGAATGAATAAATGAAAACAGAGCACCCTTATTTTTTCCTCCATGACAAGGAAAAAGGAAGTTGTTTGACATGTGCTGATAAATTAATCTTAACTGAATCGGTATACATTATTGATACACTATTGTAAAAAAAGGTAATGGTTTAAAGCAATTTTTTTTACTCTACTCCAACTTTATTAAATGCTCCAACACATTTGAAAAATACAATAACATTAAATAATCAATCATGTTTTCTATGTTTAAAAACTTGACAAAAATTGTATTGCAATATAGAAGTTGGTTTTTCTTTATTTGAATGGAAATTCTAATCATCCACTTAAGTTTCATCCTAAGAGGCACTTATTATTATCCTGTATGCTTTAAGTCTGTGTGGGTGGTTCTCTTTTTAAGCATGTTTATGTGCTTTCTGTCACTGTCTGGTCCTGGCTGTACATGATGGTTCTGTATTTAAAGGACACTAGACAGGTTGTGTATCGACTTACTAACAGACTGGCTAAGGTCGTTGATTGAAATGAGTCCAGCCAGCTTTAGACCTTAGAGATAACCTGTGCTTCATTATTAATGAGGTGGTGCCTTTTTCAGGCAATTTAATCAAGAAACCAAAGAAAGATGGTGTTGGTAATTTAAAATGTCAAAGTTTGCCTCTAAGTATCATATAATTTGCACAATGGAAATTATATAATACTAAGTGATAGCTATAGAGCTGTGTATTGGTCTTAACGATACAATACATACAAAGATACATGGGTGACGATATTGCAATACAATACGTTTGGCAATACTTTGCACGCCATGTTTGTTTTAAGTCAAAAGCTGTATGTACCAGCGATGAATATAAGAGTAAGGGAGGTAGTTGTTTGTTGCACACTGAGGGTTTTAATAAAATTTTAAGAAAAACATAAATCAGTTTAAAATGTAATGTAATAATGTATCACTACTAAGGCTATAATAATGGTACACTTTTGTGAAAAGAATATTGGTATAGTAAGCTGTGTCAACATTTTTGCACATCCCTAATAACTGCTAGTGTTGGAGCACTTGATAGCAGCTTGTGAGATTGATTGCATACACTACCAAGCTACCAATTCTGGGCTTAACCCTCAACAGCTTTGTTGGTTAAGAAAATTGCCTTCCCTAAATGTGACTATGATTGCCATATTTTAGAAAAAAAGTAGTATAATGAATATATATCAGTCAAAACTTTTTTTGCACATATTTAAAAAAAAGATATTAAATTTATAAGCTAGGTTAATTAAAGAGTACATTCCATTTAAGGATTCTAGAAAAAATACATCATGTCTACAATAATTCATACTGATTTTATGCAGTTACTTGATATTTTAATTTTGTAATTAAAGGGAGCAAAATGTAAACTGTTCTTTAAGCTGTTTTAGCATATCCAGTTGAGTCATTGGACTTGCACTGCTACTTCTATAAGAGCCGTTACATAAAAAATGTCAATGTCGGTCATCAACTGTGTAAGAACATTTGTGAGGCATTATTCTTTTGTTGTTCCTACTGTAGAAATTAATTGCAATTATTGTTTTTCTATACATAAACATATATGCAACAAATCCAATTTTAGAATGTTAAAATGTCATTTGTTAACTATTACAACAGACACAAGGACAACCAAAATATTTTATTTATAGTATAAAGATTTATAGTTGCATAATGTACCTAATTCTATTTGTTGAAAAAAATGATAAATTCTTGCCTGAAACCTGTAAGTATATCATGTATGCTTACAATTTTCAAAAGATTTAACAATGAAAAAGTTATTTGGTAACAGGTAAAATATCAAGAATTGTATAAAAACTACTTTGTAGTCTGCAAAAAAAGAATTGAACAGAAAAAGATTTTCTTTTAGTTTTTTTTAAATCAGGTTTGGAAAGGAATAATAGTCATGTCACTGGTGACTGTAAACAACAATGGCAGATTTTTTTTAAAAAAGATCGTAGGTCACATTACATATACAGTAAAAGAAAGGGCAGTTACATACATGTAGGCGTAAGTAAACATTTGTAAAAGCTGACACGATGTTAGTTTAATTAATTTTTTTATTTAGTTTTCGATTTGAAGATATATTTTGGTTTATATTAAATCAGCAATGTATGTGTGGGCAATTGTTACATTTTTAAGAAATTTAAGTGGTTGCTTGGAGTCAACGTCTCAGTTTTTACAGTATCAGCTAAAAAATTAAACACTGATTAGACTGAAAAAAAAAACCCATGAGACTGTCTGTTGGCATCTTTTAAGTGCAGCCCTTCTTTTTATTAGCCGCTGCCTCTAGAGGTTTGATCGTGAAAGTTGACACCGCTTTTATTGAAACCATACAGACTTTCAGCCGTGCCCAAGCTCTGTGTTTAGCTGGGAATCGACTACTTGTGCCATTCTCTTGGTTATTTGTGTTTTTGCTGATATGTATTAAAGAGAATGAGGTATTTTATTAATAATCATGTTTTAAAAAACTTTTTGACTATTTATGAGTAGGTTCTATTTTTAAGTAAAAAAATCCCATTCTGTGTGGATCCAAATGATTATTGCATTGCATTTGGAAGAATACTGTCATAACCATGATGATTTCAGGGGAACAGTTTAGCCATATATATATAGTTGTAATAAAGTATCCTTTAAAAGGATTTCTATCAGTGTGTAAGTGTGTGTGTGTGTGTGTGTGTGTGTGTACAGTAAAACTCACTTTTCAGGCATTTGAATTCTATAGGAGAAATTGCAGCATAGTGCAGATACAAGCCATCTAAATGCACACTGCAGTGTTAGAGCGCCAGCTACCTCTGCAGAATAATTGATCTGGTGTGTTATCACATATTTCTTTGCAGTGCTGAGTTACATTAATGCAGGAATGTTTCTGCTCAGCAAACTACCACTGGACTTCCACATCATGACTGATCTGGCATCATCATTTTTACCTTTACATTTGGTTCAGTTGGATGAAAATGCTGGTAGTGGATCTTGAGTAGTTCAATGTTAAATGCTGATGATCAATAAACCATAACAGAGATCAAGATTTTTTTACCTTTCTAAGAAAAAGATGCAAAAAAACAGAAAATAAAAAAGCATAGAAATGTAAATTATAAAAGGCCTTTACCTCATCTGACCTTAGAATTAGATACCTAAATAATTGACTTAATGTTTTAGCCAGTTAGTTAATGCTAACTGTCTTTTTTTACCCTTGCGGTGCAAACCCACACTGACTGAATTCATCAGAAAACATTACCCTCAAAATATTACCATGTTACATGCTGCTGCTGTAGTTAAACTAATTCATAAAGGTTTCAAAACACACCAAAATACCATCACACAATTTTCTAACCTGTTCAAAAGAAATACTGTAACCATGACATCATCTTTTAGACCCTTTGACCCCAGTAGTAGACTTCAGCATAGAAACACACTAATTAATTTAGGTTAACGCTTTGCTTTTAACCAGCCACTGTTATCCTGTTAACAAATACAAAGTTAGCTAATGTCACTGCGTTCTTGGTTTTTTTGCATTGCCATTGTTAGTCTGCTTATCTAATTTTGTACGTTTGTGATCTTACGTTGAACAGTGGAGTCTTTGGGCCCCTTTACTAAATTTACAGATATTATTATCTGATCCACTGCAGCTTCTCCTTGTTAAGTGGAGTAGTAGCATCCATCATATCGAAGAGTCTGTACAAACTCATATTAAAGGCAGTGGCACCTTTCGACCCTGAATTTACTGCATTGTGCCTCCTGGAATCTCTGCCAATCCACCAGCTGCCCTCTACGGGGGATTTCAGCATGGTGCTACAAGCCTGGCTAATTGCCCAGACTCCTACACACGGCATTTCTTTTACTTTCTCTGTCTAAGGCTTTGTCTACATGATCCTTAACCAGAGACTATGAGGTGATAAAGGATCATTTAATTCCTTTATACTTCGTTAGTATGAATAACAGCGGTGGTTTGTAATTAGAATTAAACAGGTTAAAACAAGCCATTTAGGTTATGTTTGTCCGGGTTTAGAAAGGTTAGTTGTTAAACTATTAAGCTCATTATGTGAATGTGTACAGCAATATCATGACCCTGGCTATTTATTAGTTTTTTAAATTGTGTTATTCCCTGTACCCAGCTCTCTGAAGGCTAAAAGGCAGTAGGGGTAAACACACGCACACGCAATTCCTGTGTACAATTTAAAATCACCAATCAATCTAACATGTCTTTGGACTGTTGAAGAAAACCGGAGTACCGGGAGAAACCCAAGCACAAGAAGAACTGCAAGGAAGTCCAGTAAGGAATCGAACCCCTTGCTTAGAGGCAACATAAGACCACCAAAAATGATTGTATTAACTTTAATATTAATGAGTTGTTATTTCCACTACAAAAACATTACAGGTCCCTGGACTATTCCCCATAGGGCCGTAGGGATTTTAGCTAATTAATATCAGCCCTACAGTTAAAAAACCTAAATTTATTAACCAACCCACAGGGTTCTAAATCTACATTACTCTGTTCAGTCAGCATCATGTTTAGGTTACCTGGGAATCTAATAATCTAGTATCTTAAAAGGTATTATCTGGTGTAATATAATCCCATCGTATGACCATCTGAGTGCATTAGTGTAGATTAACGGAATCCGAGGTAGAGCCGTATGACAGTTTTGCATTGTTTAAATTACATTCTGTATTTTGCCCAGTTACATCACCGTTTGCTCAATGTTTTTTTTTTAAAAGTAGTTACTAATAGTAACTAAAAGTAGTTACTAATAGTTCCAGCTGTTGGTCCAGTATTTTTTGTAAAGAATGTCTGTAGTTTGGGAGGCAGTTTGAACACTGGAGTTGTACATTAAAATTTATGCTTTTGATGTTTGGTGGACTCCCTTACATTTTATGCACCTCTTAAATGAATGTGGGGTGGGGGACCTTGCTTTTAGGCTAGTGATTTTTTTAATCCTTAAAATTTCTCTTAGTTTAGAAATTAAAATGTATAATGTTTAGTGTGACAGCTATTCTTAAGTTATTGTACAATTTTTGTATGTGCACCTTTTTGCCAAACAATGACCAGAGAATGTTAAAAAGAGGGGGGAGGTTGGAATGTTACATGGGCGTTAATAGACCACCCATAACTATTGTCATGGTAACAGTGGTTTGAATACTTAGTTATAAACCACATGTCTATATAGTTAACTTTTATAGCCTTTCAGTTCATTAGATGCAGTATTTAAATTTGGGCCATGGGTTACTTGCATATTATCATTATAAGGATTTTAGTTAATTCTAAAAGTTCAAGTTAAATTGAAAACTTGTTAACTATATGGCAAATGGGTACCCTCATAGGATTCATCTCTCCTAAAGCAGCACTTTACTATTTTTGTTTTAGTCTATTTTATTAATAGCATTGTTAGAGCAGCAAGCAACCACAAGAGGAAACTAAAATTACAACCAGACTTGCTTAGCACATTGCATATGTTTTAATGTAAACACATTAAATGGTTTTTAAGGCGTTCTCCTTAACTGTCAGATTTTTTGTTAAAGTACTTTTACAGGGAATGATAAGATGTATAATAGTAGACCTAAGCATAAATTATTCCAATGATTTAAATGAAGAATTTTTTTTTTCGGGCGGCGCGGTGGCAAAGTGGTTAGCATGGTCGCCTAACAACAAGAAGGTCTTGGGTTCGATTCCCAGGCTTTTTGTGCAGAGTTTGCATGTTCTCCCCGCACTTGCGGGGGTTTCCTCCAGGTACTCCGGTTTCCTTCCACAGTCCAAAAACATGTGCATTAGGTTGATAATGTATGTTAAAAAGAGGACTTTAATGTGGCAATTAACTAGTTATTTTCGCATGGTTTATCATTAACACTTTCGTCATTTAAGTCATGGACACAGCAGATGTATGGAAATTTCCCAGAAATGATTTTCAGCTTTGTGTGATCTGGTACTCTTACAAATACTGCGACACAGAACAAAAAGCCCTTTGATTTGTTCTTCGGCCACGCAGGTCCGACAGGGTTGATTCCAGGAATGTTTTAGTAATGAATGTTAAATTGTGACGTCAAGCTAGATTTAGACCTGTAGAGAACATAGTGCAGATAGGACAACTTGGTGCCTAGATGGGTAGAGTAGTTAACAATTTAACAACTATTATTTACAACAATTTTATTTTTAGGGAACTTCTATATTCTATATCACTTGCCAGGTTCTTGTGGATCAGTTGAGGAAACTAAAATAGTTGAGGAAGCTAAAATATTAAGTATTTTAGTATTTGGTACTTTAGTAACGTCCAGGGTGTTCCCCTTACTTCTTGCCCTATGTGCGCTGGGATAGGCTCCAGAAGACCCCTGTGACCCCGAATTAGGTAATAAGTGGGCATAAAAGATTTAAATTATTGTTAAGTTAGAAGATTGTCACAAGATCGCGCCCGTGACAAATTTGTAAAAAAACAAATAGTTGGCAGGTGATACCTTTTTTGAGCCCCTCAGGAACACCCCCAATTTTTTTATTACTCACAAACATCCAACTGAAAAGAATTAACAGCTAATATTTTTTGATCATTATAAACGATTGTGATGTAACTATTCAACCTAACTCACCAACAACTCGCAAAAAATCGCATGCAGCTGCAGCCATGTTACCATGGCATCGTCTAACATTTGAAAGGAAATTTAAGTGGTGGTAGGCGGCATAGTCAGTCAAAAAACAATTTTTATTTATTGATAATACAAATTATTTATACATTTAACTATGTGGATAAAAGTAATAGAACATGCTATTTTATAGAGTTACACAGTAAATCATATTTAAAAAAAAACGTAATCAATATGAATTTAGCTGTAATTTTACTAATTTTACCCATTATTTTTAGAAAATGATGGATGATGGTGAGGCATACATGTGTCTTGATAGTTGGCAGTTCTATTCTTGACTTTACTCCTAATCTATTAATTTAATCTATTCTTTGACTTTAGTCCTAAAGTCACTGAAAGTGTGTAGAAATATTCATGGTGGCTTAGTACTGTTGCCTCACAACAAAAAGGCCCGGGTTTGATTCCCATGCAGAGTCCTATGTCCTGTTTGCCTTTTCTCCCCATGCTTGTGTGGGTTTGTTCACAGTCCACATAATGAATCAGTCATCACAGTAAGTAAAAATGAAAACGAATGATGCCTAATGAATTACTAGCATAACATCCCTAATTTCAAATAAATTATGCCTAATACATTATATGGCAAAGTTTATGGCACATCTAGGATGTCCCTATACAATATGTAGTAAGAATTCTTCTTTCCGGACATCCTCCCTTAAACATTAGTTTGGGAAAATTTTTGGTCCTTGAACTGGAAAATTATATAACAAGAATTTTTGTTTGGATTTAGATAAAGAGGAACAGAGTAGCTTTTATAAGGGTAAAATAGTTAATGCTAAAAAAATAAGAAATGGCTAAATGATGCCTCAAGCTAGTCTGTTTAAAAACAGGTCACATTTACAGTTCTGGCATTTGGCAGACATTCTTATCTAGAGCGACATTTATATAACTGGGGTTAAGGGCCTTGTCAAACCTACATCTTTGGGTTAGCAGTCCAACACCTTAACCACTGTGCCACCACCTCCTCACATTCAGCTTTCATATCTCATCTGGTTTAGTTAAATTAAAGCAGATGAGCTGATCAGCTGAAAAATGTCAGTCTGTCTAAATTAACTGCGCAAGGATCATTCTTAATTGATTTAGATCATTTGATAGACATAAACATCACAAAAAAATTGAGACAAGGGTTTCTTTCCTGACTCTAACCACAATTTACAGTGCATCAGTTCACAATGTAAACCTGCATATCCAAAAAAACAGCAATACGTTTACGAAAATATCTGCTAATTTGATAACCGTGGGAAAAGCACAGTGACTTTTGTTTGGTGAGGAAAAGTAGAAACGGAAACAACTGGCACACCGGAACATAGATTTTTTTGTCATTAGAAACCACAGCTTTTGTTTTTTTTCCCCCCACTTTTTATTTCCTCCTTAGTAATCGCTGATTTGCACGGTGGCCTTGATCCCAGTGTTGACCTACTAGATGAAGTCTTCATCGTTCAAAAACTGTACATAGAACATTTATACAATGCCATAAAATTCTTTCACAAACTCTTACTAATTATATCAATTCTGTGTGTTTCTGCTCTTCTGTAGTTTGTGCCAGAACTCCAGGGTGTCCTCAGAATACCAGATAGTGATCAGAACATTAAAAAACACATATATTATAGATTCTTATCATTGTGAGTGAATCATACTTCCTCTAGCAATATGTTCAATTCCAGAAAAATATTTTTAATAGTTAACAGGAAATGATCTGAGACAATATATGCCTTCAAGCCTTTGCTTGTATTAAAATAAAACAAAAAGCACAACTGAATGCCAGATATTAGACAATAGAACTAATCTTAGGGCTGCTCAGGCAGTTCAGAAACTAGTAATGGTCAGTTGTGGCAATAGTAGAGTTCATTGTGAGCTTTCAGACATTATAAATTTATAAGCTACAAGTAGGAAAGTCCCTCAGGGGGAACAGTTCCTACTCTATCTTATTGAATAATCTCAAGTTGTGTGATACAATCTTCTTGGTGTTATGGAAGCTCTGGAGACACGCCTTTGTCTAGAAACTCTTGGAATTTCTGAACAGTTGACCATGGAACCACTCAATAGACACTGAGTGTTTTTACACCTATAGGTAGATTTCTCTGTTCCGAAACAAGGGGTTAGATAGGTACAATGTTGCAATTTTATCTTGGTTTAGTTCGCATTCACAAGGCAATATTTTGAATGGACCAAACTTTAATACAAGTGACTTGCAAATAAACTTCAGTTAGTATTTTGTTTTATTATCTGGGATTCCGCTCAAAATTGTCATGCGTCAGGATGGGCGGACAGCAGCTTCACAGGGTTTATTGTGGCTTTTTTGGCTCTTGTATTACTTCATTATTTATATCCGACCCAATGGTTTGTTGGTCCATTGGGTCGGATTGCTTTCACGCTTCAGGATGTTAAGTTCCCTGCTCTTTGGTGACCCGGGCTAGATTCCGGGTTGGTTTCCCTCTGGTCTAACTCCCTCTATTTTATGTTAACTGTGACTTGCTATATTATAAAGTTCCTTATAGTTATGAATATAATTATGAAACTGGAATAATATCAAATTTGCAATTGATCTTCTGCTTGAAATTATGTGACTCGCATTGTTATAGAGTTCCCCTTTGCTTACAAGAATAATAGAATAAGAATGTTAAATGTGTATTTGTGGTGTGCATGGTGGTCAACGCCTTGTTTTTTTGATACTTAAGTTAAAATACTGTCCTTAGTGTAAACAATTTGGCCATTGTTTTACTAGACCTTTTTGTTTCGGCTTGAGGGGAATGTTGCTTTTGGACTTGGGTTTACTTGTAATGTTCTTAGACAGTAGCTTCAGATTCAGTCTGTAATAAAACTTCTTACAGTTAATATGCATTAGGAAGATAATAGTATCGGCCCACATTCGAGCCATCAGATCTGGCCTCTTCTGCATGCTGACTCATTGGCGAATGACGTTCTAGTCACAGGGGTCAAATTCTCTCTAAATCGCTTTACAACAGATGTCTGATTGGCTACAGGATGTCTGCCAGTTGCCAGGGAGATTCCAAATGCTTTCCATTTGTTTAGGATTTTTTTTCCTAAGCCAGCGGTTAGCCTTTAACCAAACAACATACATACAATACACTGATGAATGGTTGATTCTAATTGATAGGATTATATTTTTAAACTAATTAACTTGTCTCAGGCATACGTATATACGAATTGATATGATATGAGAACAAAACATTGAGAGGAACCAGACTCAAAAGGGTTTGTTTGTTTGTTTTACTGCATAAAATAAGTGAGGAAGTAAGTTAGAGGGAAATAAATAGAACTTTGGGGAGATGACATACAATTATCCTTTTTTTTATGACACCTTGCCTTTGTTTTTAGTTTTTAATCTGTATAAAAGTATAGATGTTTTTAAAATTTTGTTTGTTTTCTCATTTAAAACTTAAAACTAAGAAAAGGGCATTGTATTTTGTGGTAAAAGTAAAAGGGCAGCAGGGTTTAAATCTGTGAAACAGGAGGACAATAGTCAGTAAAGTCCACGCCTGAGAAGAAGAAAGCGCAGGGAGGTGTAGAATGTATGAAGTAGAATGTCTTCATTTTGTTTTTTCTTGTACAATTCAGACTTTGAGTGTAAAAATTCTGTTCTACACAGTCACATCAAGGCTATTTTTGTAAGGAAGGTCTGATTATAAATACACTGTCGGGCTGTAATGCTATCCTTCCTTGTACCGATTCTCAGAACCTGAAAGCATTTTTTGTTGTGGTCTGCCTAAAATTTGTTTTGTGTAAAAATTTGAAACACTTCTTCACTTAATTACAGTCTTCTGTAAATTGACCTGTTTAATAAGGCGTCATTTAGTTTTGTACTCTTTAAAAAACATACGAAGAGATTTGGTTTTAAAACTAACAGACAATCAGACCAAAAAAACATAGACACAAATTAAAATGGGGAAAAACTAACAATGGATAATCGACAAATCAAAAAACTACGGAAAAATAAACAAGGCAGGCAAATAAATAGTCAACACAGAGGCTATTCAAAAGACAAATTAAGCAAAACAAACTAGCTTAAATTAAAGACAAAACATGCAGGCTGACAAAAAATGCAAGGGGGACACAAAAGTCGATAAATAAATGGACACAAGAACAAAAATACAAACAAACAGACAAATAGTTTCTGTAAAGCAGCTTTAAGACAATGACTATTGTTAATAGCGCTCTACAAATAAAGCTGAATTGAATTGAATTGAATATACAAACACCAAAGCTAATAGATAAACATTACATTAAATAGGCAAAATTATGATAAATAAATACATAATTACAGGAAGGCTTAGTGGTTAGTAATGTTGCCTAATGATTCCCCGGCAGATGCCTTTCTGTGCATGTTCTTCCTGTGCTTGTGTGGGTTTGTTCTGGGTACTCTGGTTTTCTTTAACAGTCCCAAAACAAAGGAAGGTTAATTCTAAATTGTCCACAGGAGTGAATGTCACTAAAATGCGCTCTTTAGTTATTTCAGTTAGAGCTTCTCATGCTGGCTAAGATAGCAAGCCACAGATGGTAGCTTGATTTATATATCTCAAGCTGACCAAAACGGAGGACCCCCTAAAGATCTTTCTCCTTTAGAGCATCCTGCAATTATTCCTGCAAAGCAGACCTAAAGATGCCTCAGTGCCGACATGATATGCCATCTGCTACTGGTGTTTTTGTGTTTCAGAACCAGTGCCAATGTCTAGTCCAGGGTTCTAGATTATCCACAAAGGGTATACTGAAGGTGCAGGATTTTATTCATCTTTAGCAGGTGCTCTTATCCAACTTACATTGCTTAGGTGCCCACCAATGATAAGTCGGTGGTGCTGAGAATTGAGCAGCACTGCAATAGCAGCAGTGTCACTTTAGAGGTGCCGGGAATAGAAACCTTATCTTTCATTTAACAGTCCATCACCTCAATTACTGTCCTGTCCTGTTGTAAACTATATCATTATAAACTTCATGTTGACTGAATTTGTTTTTTGGTTGTTTTTTTTTGGTCAAGTGTGTCATTGAGTGAATTTTAGGTTGACTTAGCAGTGGATGTGAAAACTCAACTTTTATTGTCCTCTTTTCTTCAGGGATTTTCAGGACTTCTTTGTATCTGTGGACACGAAACATGATGCTGTGGGAATGTTGGGGGGGGGGTTAAGGGGAAAAGATTTCAGCCTTGTTTTTGAGAGAGAGAGAGAGAGAGAAAAGTGAAAGAAAGAGAGATAGAAATGCCCTTTTGCCACATGCATGAGTTAATTAGACATGATCTCATCCACATAGTTCATCCAGCAAGTTAAGTAGTCCAACTTCCTTTTCTCTCTCTTTTTAAACCCCATGGGATTTCTTTTTACTTTGTTTACTTGTCGACTCTGTTTACGTTTCTCAAGTCAACATGACAGTATTAACTCTAACTCCAAAACAATTCATGTTTAAATTTTTTCTAAAATAAAAGTCAGAGGGTGGCACTTTGGATTCCTCCTATGTAGATTAAGTTGACTGGTGACTCCAAATTGCGCATAAAAATAAGTGAGTGTGAGTGTGTGTGGTTGTTTGTCTATGTGTGGCCCTTCTATGTACTGACAAACTGTCTAGGTTGTACCCCTGCCTCTTGCCCTATGTGTGCTGGGATAGGCTTCAGCAGATCCCATAACCCAAGAAAATAAGTAAGAAAATAAGCATGTATAGAAGATGAATAAATGAATGAATGAATTAAAAAATTTACCATTTGCAGGCTTCTCATAAATATTTAAGTAATTCGATTAAGAAATGCATCCCACAGTTATTGTTCACAATGCTGACATAATTTAGTGTCTGTAACTTTGTCTAGCAGTCTGGAGAAACTCATTAAATGTCGCTCAGACTGGGTTTTACTGAACAGAACTTGAAAACGTATTTTTCTGTCCGTTAGCGTCAAAATCACGAAAATAAATAGTTTAATCATTGTATAGAATTCTCTTCTTCCATATATGGCTACATTTTATAACCGAAAAGACAAAAGGAATTTTATGTTTTTCCCCTTTCTAACCATTGGACAGTATTGAACAATTCCTGGATTTTTTTAAGACTTCGAATTGAAAAACAGAAAAAAAATTGGTTTCAATTATGTAAAGTCTGTTAAAAGTGCATATGACGAAAAAAAATGTTATTATGCAAATTGTTTTTCTGAACTTTCATTTATTTTTTAAGTAGTCCTATATAATAGGGCTGTACAATATATCGCTTTAGCCTTCAACATCGTAATGTTTGCATCTACGATAATCACACTATTGTGTGCAAGATTATATTTGAACCACAGTTCAGAACATGTGGTTTATGGATCAATTTAAAAGTTTAATAATAAAGTAAAATCATATCCTTTGCACGTAGTTCAGGTAGTCAGTTACTGTATAAACTTTTTAAGTGTTAAACCATTATGTTTCTAGCTTTAAAACTAGATAAATTGCAGTTAATTTATCGGGTAAAGACGGTAACATTTTCTTAATTGAATTTTTGGAAAAATATTAAACTAATTATTTCATTTCCATCTTAGTTCTATTGTATTTATCTATAATTAGAATTTGTGTTATATTTAGCTCCTTACAAAAATCACCACAATCAATCACTCCTTACAAAAAAAATCCAAGACATCTGGTGAAATATGTTTACATTGCAATAGAAAATGCACAAAAACCAAATAATTGCAATGATAGTTATGTCAGTGTCAGTGAAGTACCCAGAGGAAACTCACTCAAGCGTGGGGTAAACGGTCAAACGCAGCACAGAAAGACCTAGAAATCGAACCCATGACCTTCTTGCTGTGAGGCGAATGTGCTAACCATTACACCACCACAACGTATTTTTTTTAAATTGTAATTCTATTCCCAGGTTTAAGCTTATTTTTATTACGCAAGTAGTCAAAGTATTTTACTGCTTCTTGTGTTAGTGGTAGTTAACGTTGTGTAAAATATGAATATGTAAATATATTTTTTCCATATTTGACAATTTGAATTTGTCCCAAATAGATTATTTTTCTTATAAATTAAAGAGCAATATAGTCATTTTTATCCATTTATTGCTAGATTTAATGTAATGCTGAATTGATTCATTGCTGTTAACTGGCCTGACAAGCAACTGTCTCATTTACATGTTCTTCATCCCTTTTCCTCAGCCATCAAGGTGAACTGCGTGGGTTCCTGTGGCATCTCCAGCAAGATGAACGACACTTCGTGGATGGTGGAGGAGCAGTATGTCAGCAGCATGCTCTCTGTGGCTGACAAAGGTAACAAGATTTACTAACAATGATCAAGATTTCCTCCTCCTTTCTTCTCGTTTAGTCTATAGCTACTCGAGAAACTATTTGCTTTCTTTAGCACAAATTTGTTTTTGAATCCACCATATCATTGTCAGAGGCTGTGATATGCTGCCCTGACTGTCCCCCTTTAGACCACATACAGATGATGTGGAAAAAACAGAGGTGAAAAAGGACCTGAAAGAAATGGGTAAATAAATGTCTAGTCTCGTTATTTTACTAGAAAATGGTAGTAAAAGCTGGTGCTGTGGTATAGTGGGCGCTGATATGTGCTGTTGCACTTGGTTTGGTTTTGATTTAGCTCAGGTCCACCTGTAAATTAAAAGAGAAAATATTGGTGGAAGTCACTATTTAGAATATTATTGAGCTAAAGTTTTAAAAGTATGTGATATTTATTGTACTTAAGTATAAAATACAACTATATTGATACATTTAAACTGACTATGGAGGGACTCCATGTTGGTTATGTTAATATTTTGATCACAATGAAACACTTTTTTAGTTGTCTTTTATGCTTTAATGGCTGTAAGGAATCAGGAATTGATTATATGGCTTAGAAAATATACTAATAAAACTATGAATTAATGAATTGCTTTTCATGACAACTCAGCGACTGCCGACCTGTCCAGACTAGGATCTTTTTTACTTTTTCCAAAAATATCCTTAAATATTATAATAAAGTATTGTTACTCAGTAACTTTGCACCTCTCTGAATAAATAAATCTCTCACTGATGTAGTAACAGTGGTTGCGGTGTTGGACTGCTAATCGATGTTCGATTCTCTGCCCACCAAGTTATGACGGCTGGGCAATTGAGCCATAGTCTGGAAAAAATTATAATTAAGGCTTGTATTACTTTCCGTCTGTCTATGTAGCAAGTGACTCGAGTATTTTTTGGTAAGCCTGTGGGAGGTGTAAGAATTGTTACGCGTGTTTCCGTTCTTGACTGTATTTATCACCAGACAGGAAACATGTGGACTAATACCGATGTATATCTTGGTAGATCTTATTTGCTTGTCATTTGTAATTTCATTGAATAAAGTATAAAATTCACCTGAATCTAGTTTGATTCCTGTTGGTGCGTTCAATAATAAACATTACTGAAATAATGAACATTATAAACAACACAG
The DNA here is from genome assembly GCA_026260075.1 of Sisor rabdophorus. Lineage (NCBI taxonomy): Eukaryota > Metazoa > Chordata > Actinopteri > Siluriformes > Sisoridae > Sisor > Sisor rabdophorus. Next base: position 24,558 of record JAOTQW010066622.1, read on the forward strand.
CGGTCAAGAGATTTCTATGTAGATTGCGGTCCCTGCATATTAAAGACTTTGAACCTGAAAGAGAAATATTTTTAGAGGATAAATTATATTCCCGAAAAATATAATGAATCTAAATTTTAAATGACAAGAACTGGTGAAATATTGTAAATATAGAATAACAAATAACATTGTTGCTAGTAAGTAAGTAAGTGTGGCCCTGTGATGGCCTGGCAACCCATCCAGGATGTTCCCCGTGCCACCTTATGCCCCTCAGAGAGCTGGGATAGGCTCCAGCAGACCCCTGTGATTCCAGAGTATCAGGGGGAAAGCGTGTATAAAAGATGAATAAACGTAATAAACAAATGTCATTTATCCTTTATAAATTTATGTATTTTCTATTTTGAACAACTGTCCTATTTATCACTCTAGACAGAAACCCCTGGTAAACATAATCCTTAATCCTTGTAATTTGATTTCCTGTCCGTTCGAATCCTAATAACTTTATTTGCGTATTTATGTCAGTGAGCACTATATAAATAAATAACAGCTTGACTGTTCAGATAATCAGTGTGAGGTAAAAACACAACAGGTTTCTCATTCTGTCACTGAAAAGGCTTTGTCAACATTCACTTTCTTTCACATTCTGTCAGTTTCTGTCAGCAGGTGTTTTATAAACCTAGGTAAAAGAAAATGGTAGCTTTCGTTTTTTATTATATAGTGGAATATTTGTCTACCCAGGATTAAAAGTAAGTTTAAGAATGAGAGTAACCAGAAGTGTTGATGGTAGTAATAAGCCATGTACTGTATTAGTTAAAAAAATACCAGATGGATTAATTTATTTATTTATGAAGATAATCAATGCCTGTTTAAAATACGGGTGTGAATTTTGAATTCTAATTGGTTGATTGATTTTTCTATAGAAGCTTCCATGAGCATAGTTTTAGAAAATTACTTTCCAGTCATAGACCGAGAAAAATAGTTTGAGATTTTTATGGGTAATTAAATTCTAAAAGAAAATAGTTTTACTTTTTTAGAAGCTTGTTTTCTCTTTAACAAGCTGCTTTTTTTTGTTTACCTACATTATGCTGTGGTATGCAACATGAAAGATGAAAAACCCTTAAGGATATTGTCACAGGAAAAAAATTATCAACTACAGATCATAGGCATGCCCTGTCATGTTTTATTCCTCACATAAGGAAATACACTCTTGACAGCCATTAACTAATAGGGTTGTTTTTCCAGAGATCTTATCAGTCCACCAAACTAGATTTTCAAGACGGAATATTAAGCTGAAGTTTAAATAAGCAGGCCCGGCAGTCTGTTGGAGACGCCTTATACACAGCAAGTTGTGTTCTTGGGAAAAAATTATCTTAAATACTGAGAAAAAGAGCTGGTAAAAATGTGTTGTAGGAAAAGTTTTACTTGAGCTGGTTATACTGGAAAAGGTACTATTGTTAAAGTGGTTACCAGTTAGACATCATGTTATAATAATTCATAATGTTAAATATTAATTATTTTTCTTTTACTAAAAGTATATAGAATTGCCCCTGTGATAGACTGGCGATCTGTTTAGGGTTTAACCCCTCCTGACTTTTGCCCTCCATAGAGCTCCAGCAGACCCCTGTGACCCCTGGGTAAAGATAAATAAATGAATAAAGGGTGGTGCAGTGGTTAGCACCTTCGCCTCACAACAAGAAGTTCCTGGGTTCGAATCCCAGGCACGGGGTCTTTCTGT
>JAOTQW010066665.1:0-14215 GCA_026260075.1 Sisor rabdophorus
GAGGAAACCCACGCAAGCGCGGGGAGAACATGTAAACTCTGCACAGAAAGACCCCGTGCCCAGGATTTGAACCCAGGACACATAGAATATTTATAATGTCTTGTTATAAATATGACAGGGCGGCGCAGTGGTTAGCACGGTTGCCTCACAACAAGCAGGTCAGTGGGACATGACCTTCTCCCAAATTTATTAAAGATGCTGTTGCCAAAAACTTTTAAATAACCTTGTTTTCTTAAATATGACTGATCACACATTTTTTTACTTTATAACTCAAATTTTAACTTAAATCACTTCTTAACCTTAATCTTATATTTTATATGACTGTTCTTTGTTTAAGGCAAGCAATTTTAATAAAGTTTCTTTTCTGTAGGCTGAGGACACACGAAAGGTACTGGAGGAATCCAAAGCTCTTACCACTCAAGCCCTTGCCAGCGTCGCTTATCAAATTCACACACTAGCAGTGAGTGTAATGAGACTGCTGGACGCACAAACCGTTCAGCTCAAGCAGATGGAGTCATCAGTGAATATTCTAAGCATGGTGGGCATTAATGACTTAAAAAGATTATTTTTAAGGATTGTTTAATCTGCCCTATTAAAATATCTGACAGCCGATCCTGACACTTAAGATGGCAGACCCCCTTAACGAGAGCGATATACATTTATCTAATTTATTTAACTGAGCAATTGAGGTTAAGTTCTGCTCAGGGGCCCACAGTTGTGGCTTGATAGTGCTAGGAATCGAACCCTGGGCTTTCTGGTTTCAGTCCAACACCTCAACCACCAAGCCACCCCTTTCAACTATAGGGTAATAATAATTCATTAATCCATTCACGAATAATTAATTCACTCATTTTCTATATCCGTTTATTCCTTAACTAGGGTTCTGCTGGAGGCTATCCCATCGTACATAGGGAAAAAGTTAGGGGTACACCCTGGGCAGTCCAGTCCATAGTCATTTTAGAATTTAGGAATTGACAAGACCTGCTGAAAGATCTCATGTGTCCTTTACAAAGTGCTGGACTTTAACACTTAACGCCACTCAAACCCTAAACCGCCTCATATAAAATCAGTAAATGCACTCACTCTTGTAGGGAATTAAACTCTGAATCCTAATACATTTACAATAAGGAGATCTGACAGATACCCTTATCCACAGCGACTTGCATTTATCTCTTTTATACAACTGAGCAATTAAGGGGTTAAAGGCCCTCCACACTTGGTGGTACCAGAAATCAAAAACCAATCTTCAGAAATAGCAGTCTCAACAGCTTAACTACTCTGCTACTTACACCTGTGAGCCTTGCTTCAAAATCTTATCGAAATCATACCCTGAAAACCGGCAAATTCCCTGGCACATGTGGCAGTTTTGATTATGATATCATAAACCTGCACATAGTTTTAGCTGAGAATTTGACCACTCCTTTTTTAATGTCTCCCTAGACGGTGGACATGTACAAAAAGAAAGTAGCTCGGCAGGAGATCGGTGTCCTGACTGCTCCGTGCAAAATCACATATGTTCAGAAGATGGTTCCTCCAGCAAAACCTAAAAAGCTCAACAGTGAATATGAACGTATCCCGATATCCTATGCCAGTCTAGACTCGATCGGACATGGAGTTTGGGACAGTAACAAAACGGTATGTATCTGCAGGAAGTGTATTGTGCTTTTGTGCAACCAATGCATGCTAATAATCGCAATTTCATCTAAATTTTTATTTTAGGTATCAAAAAAACCACAAACAACTATTCAACAACCAAGCATGCAGGAAGGATGGCAACATTTTGGGTAAATTTCTGAATGTATTTTCTTTAACGTTATTTAAGAATGTAGTGGAAGAGGGATGTGGTGTTTCCCTGACCAAAACCAACCATTTTTTTGTTTTTGTCTTTAGCCTTTGCAGCTCTGGCTCTGCCATTGCCGTTGCTCCACCTTTGATTCCCAACTGGCTTGGTTTGCAGTCCACAAATTCTCCATCCACACTAGTCCAAACAGTCCACTCTATTTCACAACCCCCTTCTTTCTACAAAAATACACCTCCACCTCTTCCACTATCTACTATTACTGATAACCCTCCAGCTCTTTTTTCACAAGGTAGTCCAACAGCTGTATCTACACCATCTTGTTCTGCATTCAACTCTGCTTTTGGAGACTCATTTTTACTACCCCCACCTTCTAAAAATAAGTTTATGCCTCCTCCTCCTCCACCTTCTCCCCCTCCTGCTAATTTAATGTCACCTGCTTCATTTGGAGATTCTTTTTTACCTCCACCACCTGCACTTCCAGAATATGGTTCTATGGCCCCAGAGTCCATTTCATTCCCTCCTTCAAGTACTGTAAAGGTTGCACCACCTCCTCCAATTCGTTCTACCCCAAGTGGGGAATGTGATCAGTCAGCTTTACCTCCTCTAATTCCTGGACAGACTATTGTTCCCCCTCTTCCACCAACTTCAACTTCCGCTGGAAAAGCCATTGTTTCTCCTGCTCCCACACCTCCACTTTCAAATCCACATGTCAAAGCATTTATTTCTCCACTGCCTTCCTCTTCTGGACAGAGCACTGCAACACCTCCACCTTACCTATCTATTCCTCCTCCACCTGGCCCTGGAAAAGCATGCATTCCTCTTTCTCCTCCTTCTGGACAGGGTGCTCCTCCATCTCCTCCTCCACCTGGCCCTGGAAAAGCATGTATTCCTCTTTCTCCTCCTCCTGGACAGGGTACGCCTCCACCTCCTCCTCCTCTACCTGCCCCTGGAAAGGCATTTATTCATCCTCCTCCTCCTCCTCCTCCTCCTCCTCCTCCAGGACTGGGTACTGCTCTACCCTCTTCTCCACCTGTCTGTGAAAAAAAGGAATCTATTCCTACTCCACCTCCTCCTCTACCTGCCCATGGAAAAGCAGTTATTCCTCCTCCCGCTCCTCTTCCTGGACAGGGTACTACTCCATGTCCACCTCCTCCTTCACCTGCCCCTGGAAAAGTTTTCATCCCTTCCCCACCACCACCACCACCATTCTAAACCTTTCAGTTAATATTTAAATTAGCATTATAGAAAACAGACTAACAAATAAACTAGCATTATAGTATATAGCTTATTACTAAACTAGCACTATAGTAACCAGGTGAATTACCTAACTAACAAAACTAAATTAATTATTATACAAAACTGTATTATTTTAACTGGGACTTCAGTGCGGACTTGCATAACTGATTACACCTATTATTATCACCACAATCACCTCTTAATACTATCACTCCCACCTCCTAATACCACCACTATCTAGTCACGATTAAAGAAATTATGACAACACAAAACAATAAAAATAATGTAATAAAATATACATTTAAAGACTGTATGTCAGCATTACTTTTTATTGCACTGGTCTGGAAGTGGTAAAAACACTCTCTAGAGATGAGACAAGCTAGTTATTTTCTAGGTCAGCAGAAGTCTCCATGTCTAACTAACTAACTAACTAAAAAATGTGCCAAAACAAAGTACATTTTTTTTACTCCAACAGCCATTGCGGGCGTGAAAATCCTAATTCACCTGTACAAGCTAATTCTTACGGCTTTGGGCAGGTTATATTAACATGGCAGCGTAGTGTCCAGTGCATCGAGGAGCTACCAGGAGACAGGCCAGTACATCAGGAGACATGAAGGGCAAAAACTCAGCAGCAGGACCGCTACCGCTATGTGAGAAGCACTGCCAGAGACCAAGTGGAGGACAACAAGACCAACAGCAGGCTACAAATGTGCATGTATCTGTTTAAACGGTCAAAAACAGACTCAATGAGAGTTATATGAGAGATCTGACGTCCACATTGCAGGGCATTTGCCATTTGCCAGAGAACACCAAGATTCGCAAATTCGCCACTCCTAACGCAAGACAATGCTAGACCTCATGTAGCTGGAGTGTGTCAGCAGTTCCTGCGGGACAAAGGCATTGTTGCTGTAGACTGGCCTGCCCGTTCCGCAGAATCCAACTGGGCACATCTGGGACATCCTGTCTCAAATGTTTTAGTCTAGGTCAGGAGACTATTCGCCACCTTATCAGGAGCAGGTGTTGTGGGGAGGTCCTACAGGTACATGGAGGCCACACACACACACACACACACTCTAATGAGCCTTATTTTGATATGTTTTAGGGACATTAAAGTTGGATCAGCCTTTTTCCACTTCTATTTTAAGTGCGACTCCAAATCCAGACCTCCATAGGTTAATAAATTAGATTTTACTATGTTGTGTGTGATTTTGTTGTCAGTGCATTTAATTATGTAAGGAATAGTATTTAAAGAAAGTATTTAATAAGAATATTTAATTCATTCAGAACTAAAGGTGTTATTTTAATGTTTCCTTTTTGAGCTGTGTGTATTTGTCACATTCAATTGCATTCATCTGAAATACAATTGCACCAAAAGCATGAGGTGAGGCAGTCAGTACCTCTTCAGTACCTGAAGGCAGCGTTTCTGAGCCCACTGGTTTGCTGTTGCTCTTCTCCACAGGGATAGCTCTTTGCTTTATCAGCAAAGCTGGAATGAAAAATAACCAATAATTAAAATGCACTAAATTTAGCTGTAGAGTCAGTGCCTCACCAGTCACTAGCATTATTGGAAACTATAATCATGACATCAGTGACATAACTTCAATGCACTTGAATAATAAATTAATATTAATTCACACTCCTAACACCTATGTGTGTGTATTATTTAGGTGTTGGGTCCCTTTCAACATAACTTACACTAACACAGAGGTTTGTTTGGCAACCAAATAAACATATCCAGCCTATGACATTTTTGTGGTCACTCACTGACCGCTGTTAAAGGATGACAATAAGGCCACCACAGGCCTCAGGGTGTGTCACCAAATGTGTAATATAGTAACCAGTCAACCACACATTACTGCTTTTCACTGTATCATCAGGATCACTGTTTATATAAGGTGACCTACAGTATAGAAAAAAGCTAAATAGAAGATTTCTTAAGTTATTTCTTAATTCTAAATTGCCAATAAAATGCAGTTTAAATGCGTAAATGGCCAGAGTTGCATAAATGCCCTATTTGCAATAAATAGCAGTATTATTCATTCATTCATCTTGTACACCGCTTATTTTTGAAGGCAGGTCGTACACCCTGGACAAGCTGCCAGTCCATCACAGGGCCACACAACCATACACACTTCAATGGGCAAATTAGATGGGTGTCCAATGGGCAAATTAGAATCACCAATCAACTCTGGTTTCCTCCCACAGTGGCGGAGAACATGCACAGAACTCCGCACAGAAAGACCTCGTGCCCGGGATTCGAACACAGAACCTTTTTGTTGTGAGGGGACCGTAAAAAGCGCTAACGGAGCTGAACAAAAGATGGCGCCACGTGACCTCTTCTCCCTTCGCTTAAGCCCTTTAGTGACGTCAGTGTCATTTCCAAGATGGCTGCATTTCAGGGCCGGGGCAAAAGAGAGAGCTAGCGAGCAAAACTCCCCGTTTTAACCTTTGAAAACGGTTGTATGTGAGGGGTATCATTCAAAACGCTTATCGTTTACACTCATAGTCATATCCCGGGAAAATTTCCGACATGGTGTGCAAAGAGGAAGTGCTGAATGTGGCGGCGGTGCGAACAGCTCGGTGCTACTGTTATAGAGCCGAGTGAAGACTGGCACCAGAACCAGAGCTGAGACATGTTAGTGTGTCAGAGATGGTCTGCATAGACAGATTAGAGTACGTAATTTAAGCGTTTCGTCGGCTGATGTGAGCGCGGAAACGCACAGCTTCGCCGCTGTTTCTGGCTGCGAATAAAAGTGGAGAATCGCCGAGGTGTGTCGGAGATCAGTGACGGCACACAGAAACCGGGTAACTGGGCGGATATCGTTTTTTTCCCCCCTTAGTGTTGAATCACTGTCAATGCGTATATGATTGATATTGTTGCAGGTCATGACGTTATTAACTAGCTCGCCGAGTCATCGAGGAAGCTGATGGTCGCGTCAGCCGAGAAAGGCAGACCAACCCCCTTCGCCGCTAATGTTACGGTTAATCGAGGCGAAATGGACGAACCGGACCCACAGGAGGACAACTTCCGGCGCAGCGACGGCAACGACAGCCGCCCGATACCAGATGCGAGAGATCAGGAGCGCGTTGTACCGCGGTACACTGGTCTAACCAATCAGCGCGGCGCGATTAAGCTTCCAAACGGCCATGTTAGTTGCGTGTTCAACGCCGGTGACCCTTCGCGACACTCTTCGTGTCAGGAGGTGGTGGTTGTAGTGGTTAACGGTGAACTGTTGTCAGATGCTGATGCTGCATCCTCAGCCGCACCATCTACCAGCTCCCTCTGCCAATTGGGTCATGTGAGCTCCCAGGATGATGAGGAGACCTGTGCTTCGGGGTCAGGTCATAGGTCATCGTCATCCAGCTCAGAGGCTGTGGACAGGACGCAGTATTCAGAAACACTCTCGAATGACTGCTTATCTGAAGCTGAGCCCTGCTCCTCCCGAACTGTTTCAAGCCCAGAGGAGAGCGATTCGTTCCCAGATCCGGAGTTTGTGGATGTGAGCCTGAGTTCGAAAAACACTTATGAAATCAGCCGACGACAGAGTGCCCCGGATGGCGTGGCCGAGCCTCCTCTTAGACAGAAGAAGCACGCCATCTCGGAGATATTTGGCAGGTAGGACCTTCTGACACTCACTGCAGGAGCTTTCAGTAATAATTACTTCATTAAGCTGCCTCGAGGAGAACCTATGAGTATGTGTAAAAACTAGTAGGGAACTGCATACCAGTATTCATATACGTTACACACACACACAAACAAACACATAGACAATGTTGACCGACTGTCGTGAAGACGCCAAGAAGCCCACGTGTTGTATGAATGTCTGTGAGAGCATAATTTAATAACTTTAATAACTAATAAAACCAGTGATCACATGTTCTTAGCTCTGACAGGCAGATAGTAACGAATCCTCATGACCTGAAACCAGCTGACTGACCTGACTCAACTGAAGCATGCTAGGACATGAGCAGAGCCCCTAACACAATCAGCTGTTTTTTTTCTAGTTTCAAGTTCCCAGCTCTTTTATGAACTTGCCCTAAAAAAACTTTTGAAAATGTTATCAGGGTGGCGTAGTGGTTAGCACGAACAAAATGTCTAAAAAAAAAACCATTTACACTAGTCTGATTGGTGAAACAAAAATGCCCACAGGTGTAAGTGTGTGGTTATTTGTCTGTGTGGCCCTGCGATGAACATGATGTTCCCCTACCCTTTGCCCAATTTGTGTTGGGAAATAAGCGGTTATAAAAGATAAATAAATGACGTTGCATTGCTGAACAGAAGATTGTGAGTTCAAGTGCCCAATGTTGGTCTTTGTGCAAAACCCCTAACCCTCAATTGCTCATTTGGATAAATGAGAGAAATCTAAGTGGCTTGAAATAAATACTGTAAACAATAATGCAAGACTGGTTTTGCAAAAAACGCAACCAAATGCCCGTCAGTTTCCGGTGTTGAATTTGGGTTCCAGTCTTTATAAGTGTGACACTTTTCAGCTTCCTATTTTGAATTCATCCGGTTTCGATTCCAATGCACTTGGAACCAGATGACTGGTTGCGCTAAGCAGTCTATCATTGGTTAATTTATCATGCTTCTTGATCATTTCTTGACACTTTTAGGTTGCCAAATTGGGTCACAGTTAACACTCTCTTGCTTTTTTGTTTTTTTTTACCCCAACTGGTCGAGACTGAATTAGGGACTTTGCCAGTTGATGATTTTATTCAGTGTTCGAATGTCCATTTTGTTTGAGACGGTAGTGTCAGTTTAATGATCGAATACCCTTCAAGTTGAACATTGTTATTCATAAAGTTGTCCAGTTTATGATACTGTTTTGTTAAAAACAGTTATTAGGCAGGATTAAGGCTGTCTAAATATCGGTACAGCTAAATATTGTGATTTTTGTCTTAGCAATGGTCTATCGATACATACCATGTGATTTTGCTTAAAACAATTCATGTTTACATTAAAACTCTTATGGTGTGTTTAAACAAGTTAGTAGTTGGTATCGGAACAAAAGGTTTGCATTTGTTTAGGATATCTACCTCTGTAAATACACTGTGTAGGTGTTAAATCAACCTAAGCTCCCGAGCTCGACATTGATGCTTAACGCATTTAGATCAAAGCAAAGGTGACCTAAGTAGAAACACCCTGAAAACAAAATCGAGAACAATCTGAATGCAAGTCCGAGCGCCGTGTAAGCTGGAATAACTGATTCTGTGCTAAATCAGATTTCACACACTTTCTTCTCTAGGCTGCTGATCTATTTTTGTCATTTATTTAAATTTTTATGTAATAAAAAAAACATATTTATATTGTTCATTTTAAGCCATTAAATTCAAGGAAATGAATATAAAAATAAAACAACAGCGCTGGCTTCTTGTCTGGGTTTTTGCAAGAGTTTGTAAAAGCCCTATGCAAAACTGGGTTACAGCCTTTACTCTCTGTTTTAGCACTCGCACTTCTGCAAAAAGCCTTCACAAAATGGAACTTTACCAGGAAACATTCCACACTCTGCGTTTTGCCTAGAGATTTATTTCCATGAACACGTGATGGCTTTCAAACACCAGACTATATTCTGTTTACTTCCTTATTCTCTATTGGTTTTTTTGGAGGTAATAGTGAGTTATGTGATCTTCCCTTTTTGTCTGTGTGTTTGCCAGGGGTCTGTTCTCCAGAAAGCAGAAAGAGTCAGCGAGTGTTCCTGGCTGGAAATTGTTCGGGAAGGTCCCACCAAAAGAAAGCCCTCCCAAAGACTCCAAAACCATCCAACAGGTCTACACTCAGTCACTAAACACTTAAAACATTTATTCATATCCTGCTGCGTTTACTATTTTCCACTGGATTGAGCAAGAGTACAGAATGTCAATAGATATATCAAATGACGCTTTAGTGATTTACATATTTGGTGGATGTTTGTCAAATATTCGGTAAATTAATTCACGGTGGCATAGTGGTTAGCACGGTCCCCTCACAGCAAGAAGTCTATGATGTTCTCCCCGCGCTTGCGTGGTTTCCTCCGCAACGCTCTAGCCACACTTATACACAGCCGAATATAAAAAAATATATATTACAATATTATCACAATATCACAATGTTTAAAAATATCACAATGTTATTCTCTCACCCCAAATATCGAGCAGCCCTTATATCACCCTTTTTTTGCTTAAATCCTTGATTATGTTATTGAAATAATAACAACAACAGTAAACTTTCAGGATAATAATATGACCCAAGCCAACATGCGAGCCTTTTTATTATATATTTTATTTTGTTGTTGTTATTGTTTTTAGGATGATTAAACTATAAATATTTTTACACTGCCGTTTGTTGGAGTCATGTTTAGTCAATGTCTGCTTTCTGGTGTCATGAAGCCTTAGACCACAGTGGACCATATGACTTAAGTGCAGCTCTGTGGAAAGGTTTTCCAGTTACATGATTTACACCCCATCTGTTTTAGCTGACTGAAAGTGACTTACAGCCTTCACGTGGGGCAGTGGCGTTAGCTTAAAGCATTAGTTAGCATATTGTTGTATTTCTCTGCTTGTTAATGTATGTCCTTTTACATAGGAATGTATGATGCAATTCTGTGCTGCTGTTTATGTGAAATGGAGCTCATTTTAGGCTCTAAATGATTTTCCAGAGTTTTTTCCTTCCTTTCTTTCTCTCTTTCTTTAGGAGAATAACCCAGGCAATCTCACGTCCGTTTCAACTCCCAATCTCTTAAGCACAGTGGTATGCCTTTCTCCCTATTGGTCCATTGTTATTACATCATCGACATCTTGGCATGAAACATTTTCAGCCCATTTCAGCCGTGGACATGTCCCATGCTCGCGCTTGCTTTCCTGGACGCTTGCCCAGATGTGGTTTTGCTGGCTTGCACTTGTGTTAGGGTTGGAAATGCTGATGTGCTTATTTAGTTAGCCTCTGTGAGTCACCGTGTCTCACTTCTGCTTCATCTCTGGGGTGTGCATTCACTTTCTAGTATGTTCCTTTATTTCATGTAGGCAGGCTGGTGTGCTCTATTATGTTGTGTAATGTGTAGCTGTTACAGTTGTGTCAAAAGCGTCTGAGTTGAATTTGTCTGCATGTACCGTCTTCTGCCTGAATGAACATACTCATCGGACTCTTTTCATCTCATCTCTTTAAGCTGGTGGTTTCTAACTGTGCACATGACTTTGAGCTTTCAAACAATCTAACAGTAAACCAACTGTTTGACTCGCAAAATGTAGCCTCTGGCCTTGTGGTCTTGATAGCATAAAACACACAAAAAAAGCAGTACAGTCCCTTTTCCTTTGGTCTCTTTTTAGTTTCACAGCTCCTTTACAGTTTCTCATGAGTTCTCTCACTGTAGCTAAATGGGTGTCTAAATGCTGTCCTGGGTGAATGGTGTCTTGCAAAGGTTAGCTTCAACCCTGATCAATAACACCTGGAGGCAAGTTGAAGCTCAATTCTGCAAGACACCTGCCCTCCAGGGCTAAGTTTGGACACCCCTGTACAAAGTCCTCCTCATTGACTTTCCAGTGACCATTCATTTACTCTTAATTATAAAGAGGACATACCATTGCCTGAGCTTTCAGCAGTTCTGTGTTCCATGTCGTTTGTTCTCCTTCTCCCCCCTTAAATTTAACAACCCTTTCATGTTTAGAGGTATTTGTCAGTCGGTCAACCCTGTAACACTTTTTGTGTCCAGGCCTGAGTGTTTATCAAGAGATAAATTATGAATTTAATGTTTTATTTTGGTCATTTACAGGAATATGAGGCTAGATCTGGCAAAGGACCTCATAGCCCCTCCCAGCTGGGTCAAGGGCGACGTAAGAATCTGGAATTTGAGCCTTTGTCCACTACAGCACTAATATTAGAAGACCGGCCAGCGTAAGTACTGGGGTTTCAGAACAATTGTATGGATGTTGGAAAAACATAGCTTAGAATCACTAATACCTATTAGTAAGGGTGCTCAGCTGTAGCAACCCTTTCACTTTGGCTACTAATATTGAAAGAATATTTAAAAACTGTGGTGCTTATGCACTTTATGTCAAAATGCCATGTTTTTACAACTGCATCAGCGTTTTATACCCTCCAAAAGCCACACACTTATTATAGCTTCTGTTATCTCAGATTTTTCACCTTTAAAAAATATGAATTATTAAGTACATTGAAGCAGTAATTAGTTTAGTGACATCTATACACAAATAGTCTGAGAAAGTTTGTCTTATGCTTTTAAGTTAAAGATGCAAATAGTGCATTTCTTAGCTTGTGTACAAAGTTGGATTGTAAACACATCTTGTTTATTTACGCTGCAGCTAAAACATAGAAGCTGCAGTTTTCTTTTCTCCCAGCTTTGTCAGTCACCAGTCTAGCAGATGAGTGGATATTTCTGGGACAGCAGCACAAACCTGCATTATTCACTCTAGACTTGAAAAGTGTACACAATTTAGGTCTCGTCAAAATAGTACACAAATACTTGGAAATCGAACCCCAAACCTTCTTGTATTTGGGGTTGGATTCCCGGCCAAGGGGATTTGCCTGTGTGGAGTTGTCCCACTTAAAATAATGAAATGCCTGTAATTTTCATCATGGGTATGGGCAAAATGAGAGAAAAATCCAGAAAATCACATTGTCTGATGTTTAAAGAATTAATTTGCAATTTATGGTTGAAAATAAGTATTGGGTCACCTACAAATAAGCAAGATTTCTGGCTCTCACAGACCTGTAACTTCTTCTGTAAGAGGCTTCTTTGTCCTCCACTCGTAACTGCTATTTATGGCACCTGTTTGAACTTACCAGTATAAACGACACTGGTCCACAACCGTCACACTCCAAACTCCACTATGGTTAAGACCAGAGAGCTGTCAAAGTGAATGACCTGCAGAGAGCTGGGACCAAAGTAACATAGGCTAATATTACTAACACACTGCGCCGCTAGGGACTTAATTCCTGCAGTGCCAGACATGTCCTCCTGCTTGAGCAAGTATATGTTCAGGCCCATCTGAAGTTTGCTAGAGAGAATTTGGATGATTCAGAAGAGGATTGGGAGAATGTCATATGGTCAGATCAAACCAAAATAGAACTTTTTGGTTAAAAAACTGTACGTGTTTGGAGAAAAAAGAATGCAGAGTTTCATTCAAAGAACACCATAACTACTGTGAAGCATGGGGGAACGGCATGCTTTGAGGCTGTTTTTCTGTAACGGGACCAGGATGACGTAATGTGAAGGAAAGAATAAATTGTGCCATGTATTGTCCGATTTTGAGTAAAAAATCATCAGCAAGTCATCATCTTTCATCAGCAAGCACATTGAATGATCCTAAACACACCTTATAAAGGAGTGACTTTATAAGAAGCATTTCAAGTTTCTAGAGTGGTCTTGCCAGTCTCCAGATCTCTGCCCCATAGACAATCTTTGAAGGGATAGCACCAAAAAAAATCATTGCTCTAGAGGAATGGGCCCAAATACCAGCAACAGTGTGTAAAAAAAAAAAAATAAATAAAATCCTTGTAAAGACTTACAGAAAATGTTTGACCTCTGTCAAGTACTGAGATGAATTTTGACCAAATACTTATTTTCCAACATAATTTGCTAATAAATTCTTTAAAAATCGACAATGTGATTTTTCTGGATTTTTTTTTCATTTTGTCTATTGGTTGAGGTATACCTGAAAATTACATGACCTCTCTCATCTTTTAAAGTGTGAGAACTTGCACAATTGTTGGCTGGCTTAATAATTTTTTTTTTTGCCCCACTGTACATTAGATTGATTGATTAATGAAATGACTAAATTGCCCATTGAAGTGAGTGTGGGTGGTTGTCATATGTGTGTGGCCGTGCGACTGGTGACTTTTCCATGGTGTACCCCTGTCTTTCGACACTGTGTGCTGAGTTAGGCTTCAGTAGACCCCATGACCCAGAGTTATGGAAAAAGTGGGTATGAAAAATTATTGAATGGATCTTACATTTTTAAACTATATAGTTTTTATAGTTAATAATAAAATTTAAAGTTAATACTTATGCACAGATTCTATCTCATGAGGGAGCAAAAACTTGACATGTACAGAAGTGGAAAGCACATTGTAGATAGATTGCACGCATTTGACAAAGTTAAACATCAAAATTTAATTTCGTGCTTCTTTAAGTTTTTTAATAATAAACAATATCAAAAGTGAATTTACAAACACAAATTCTTAAATTGTTTAACAGAAATGGAGAGAAAATCTGTTTTATACTAAAGAGGCATCAATAATCGTTTTAGAATCGACTTGCAGATCTCTGAATCGAATGAAATCAAATTGAAATATCAGAAAACATATTACTGTAACCTTCTATAAACGGTGCGTGAAGTCCTGCACTTGATGCTGAATACATCACGGCTGGCTGCCAGTCTCAATTCTTTAGGAAACCATTTGATAATGCAAATTGTCCCTAACATGCCCTGCTATTTAATTTCCTGTTGCTTGTACATACATACTGACTGGTCCAAATAAAAATGGCTGGGTATGTTTGGCAAAACATGACAACGCCTTACAATAAATTAGAACACTGAAGAAAGGTTGCGATCACTTGCAGGTTGCGATCACTTGCAGGTTGCATTAAAGGCCCACTAACCTCAGTGTCGTATTATGCTACAGCATCAAACTATGTACAGCTTTCACATCAGCTGCTGGCAGCCTACGCTGCTCCTCCGCCAGTACTACAGGGTGTGGTGTATGGTGAGTGGTGTGCGTTTAGCCTCAGCTAGGAGCTCTTACTTAACATAACGGCTCTTCTTTCGCCTCTTGGATCTTTTTTTAGACCCTCATTTTAACTAAATGACTGGTGAAATGCAAGAGAAATTCATGACTCAGGCCTGAAGACGAAAGTTATGAAGAGTATATCCCAGAGTTCTAAAGCGTAATGTTCCTGTAATATAGATTGAGTTGCAAAGGGGATAGACAGTTAGATTTATTGATAAATATGGGTTGTGTGCTATAATTATGACTGTAGGTAAACTACAACTAGATACAAACACAAAAGTCAAAGCAGAGCACACTGAAACACAGAAATAGCCATGTTTGGACAGGTATCCAGGTGGAAATCAAAGAGCTGTTTAACGACAATCAGCTGTGGGATGACTTTATGATGCTGAGCCTCTGTTACCACCTGAAAGTTAGCAATTCTGGTGATGTAACAGCACCTCTTTAAATATATA
>JAOTQW010066765.1:0-14193 GCA_026260075.1 Sisor rabdophorus
ATTCTCAGTCCTACACTCTTGCCTTTGCTCTTCTCTTTCTGTCTATTAACCCATCATCCTCCTGTTCTTTTTTGACCAACAGTATCCCAATTTCCGCCGGCAACGGTGCCGGTGGCGGTCGTTGTTAACCCGGGCCTTGACCAATCCGGTATGATATTTCGATTCGTGATTCGCATTTTTCGATTTGGCAATGTTTTACGTCGGATGCCCTTCCTGACACAATCCTCTCTATTTATTCAGGCTTGGGACTGGCTAAGAAGTCACTGGCTTGTGGCCCCTGTGGCTAGATTAGTCTGTAAGAGAGGGAGAGACTAGGCGGGTGTGTGCTGGATTGAGTTAGCGGGCGCGTGAGAAAGGGTGAGAGAAGGTGAGCGGGTGTTAATGATTAAACACCTCATAGTGTCAGTTTAACCCTGATTCTGTAGTAGAGCTATGCAGTAGGACTCAGTGTAACTGTTATTGTAGTACATCGGTAAAAAGAGAGTCAGTGTACCTGTGTTACTGTAGTAGACCTGTGAGGAAAGTGTTTCTGTAATAGATTTGTAAGATCTTACAGGATTTAGAGAAAAACACTTGGATTCTGCACTGCTGTTTAACACTTCCTTATTCTTCTAATCACTTTACTCGACAGATAAAACTTTAGAGATTGCCTAAAAAAGGCAGATGCAACTGAGCGTTTACATGGTTTGCAGCTAACAGTAACAGTAAAACACACACATGTACACACACATCACATTGCTATCCTGGTGGGGACTTTTCATAGGCTCCACAGTAATGGTTTTTATACTGTACTGTACAAACTGTACTTTCTATCCCCTAACCTCAACTCTAACCCCAACCCACAATCGATAACTCCTAACCTCCTTGTTTTCACTTTTTGTACCTATTTTTAAATTTTATACCTATGTGGATCTATTTTTGGCCCCAGCGTGATACGAGTCCCCATGTGTTTGTGTGTATTTAGGTTTAGATACCTACCAGGCTGTATATGCAAACAACAGACAAACAGGAAGCTAGACAGATAAATAGATCGACAGAAAGACCAGCTGACAGACCGATAGGTGAATAAGCAGGCAGGCAGACAGGCTGATAGGCGGACAAGCAGACAGACAGACCAATAGGCAGCTAAAGAGACAGGGAGATAGACCTGCGATAGATAGATTTGTTCTCTTGTTTTATCAAAAATGGATCCCTCGATCCACAGCAGGTTGTGGTATTAGTTAATTCTGTGATGGTGCAGCATGTAGTGTAGCTTTTATTACATAATTTAATTTAAAAGATCTTAAACACAAATTAATTTGAATTCTAAATATAAAGTCATTATAATAGTATATGGTCAAAATGTAGGTCTCTCTTTCTCTCTCTCTTTGTCATTTCGGTAGTGTTTTATTAGCCTAATAAAATAAAAAATAAATTACATTGTTGCCAAAACAGGTGTATGTCTGAATTTATGCCTACATCTCTCTCTTTGTCCTCGCTCGCTTTCTGTCTGTCTCTCTATCTCTGTCTCTCGCTTGCTCCCTCTCTCTCTGCCTCTCTCTCTCACACTCTTTCTGTCTCTTTATTCTTTCTCCACTATTCTCTTTCTCTATAGTTGAAGTGGTGGTGGAGTTTGAGTATGAAGCAGTACATGAAGATGAACTGACTCTTCGTCTGGGAGATGTAATTAAGAATGTGCGGCGTATAGAAGAGGAGGGATGGATGGAAGGTGATCTAAACGGACGCAGAGGTCTTTTTCCAGACAACTTTGTTAAGGTGACCATTTCCCACCAGCTCCTTTAAGTAAAATTCTTACCATCTTACTTCATATGTTTTATATGCTCTTCAAACTTACACTGTTTAACATTCTGACCATGTGTTTAATAAAAGTGTTTAGAAACTCACTCACTCACTTATTCACCCACCCTCACTTACTTATTGACTCACTTACTCACACACACACTTATTTACTCACACATCAAAACTAAGTTTAAGGTGACTGTTTCCCACCAGCTCTCACTGCACTGACCATGTGTTTAATTAAAGTTTTTAGACACTCTTTGAATCACTGACTCTCACACTTAATGACTGACTTACAGACTAAATGACTGACTCGCATATTCAATCACTTACATACTTGATTAATCCACACTCAATGACTGACTCGCACATTCAATCACTTACATACTCACTTAATCGTTAATTTACTTACTCATTAACTCACTCACTTATTGAATCACTTAGTCATTGACTCATTTGGTCATTGGCTCACTAACTCTCACTCTCACGTGTTTGTTAGGGTGGCTGTTTTCCACCAGCTCACTTAGATAAAATTTATCATTTAATCACTGACTCGCACACTCTTTCACTCACTCATTGACTCACTCACACACATGCTCACTCACTCACTCATTCAGTAACACACTCTTACTCACACTCTCACTCAAGCTGTACTTATTTTCCTTCTGTATGATTATTACTCATAATATTGTATGACAGAAGCCTATTAAAATCTTGTATTGAGTGTATAATGATGATGATTCTGCTGTTGAGTTCACGCTAAAAATCCCAGACCTAAAATTAAAGATAATAACTACATGTCGGTTTCTAGCTTACTAACCAGAAGATAATGTCTGTTTAAGTAGTGTGTGTGTGGGCCGGGGGGGGGAGGTGGGTTAATGGGTGGCGAGGTGGGTTATTCGTGCATATTGCTGTACTATTTTTTTTTATAACATATATTTTTTTTAATATAACATCAACATGGATGGCATTAAAAAAACATTGCTTAAAATATTTATATTTAACCAACAAAGTTGATATTTGATAATTAATTATTGATTCATTAGGTAAGAAATATTATAAATAATATTAATTTAGATTCCTTAATATTTCTTTAGTAAGATAAAATTCTTAGTTAAATATGCAAATAAATGTATACACTTCTCAACTAAAACAGGTCCCACTTACTCTTCAGCAGGTTTAAACTAAAATTTAACTCGTAAGTTTTTTTTGTTTTTTTAAAAAACATTTTTTTCAGATCATGACTCAAGCTGTTTGTTGTTGTTAAATGTTAGTTTAGCTTTCCAACATTTTTAAAATTCCTACATTCATTTTTAATTCGTGCATTTACTTAGTGATGTTACACCAACACGGCGGCTCACAGTTTGCTGTATATTTCTGTGAATTAAATGGTTCTTCTGATCTTCTGTACTTTGTACAGGTAAAGTTTTGAACTAAAGTAAACTGCTGTACTTCCTTTTTTTGGTTTTCATAAGTTAGTTTTAGGAAAAAACAGCAAATTATTTAGATGCTGTACATTGAGATACGCTAAGCATGTAGAATGTAGTGGTGCTGTTTGGATATGTCATGGCTTGCTCTGTCATGCCACGCCCCTGCATGCATGCTTTATTTGTTGCTGCAGCCAGGTAAGTATTTAATACTGCCTAAATAAAGTTTTGAAACTTTTAAGTATAATGCCCTAATCCAGTGGCATCTGTACTAATTAATGTTAAATGAACTAAGGATTAACACACGAAACCCTTTAATGGGTATTCGTAGGCTGCCAGTGACTTAGCTCTTTGGGCAGCTTAAAGTAGTTTATTCCACCTTCTACAGTAGGTGCCAGAACAATCATAAGTCTTTTATGTCCCCTGGGAGCTGGTTAATCAAACTAAGCAGTGCTGCAGGTTCAGTGAAGCTTTGGCAATGAAGGTGAGGTATAATTAAAGCTGGTGGGAAGTTGGATTATTGTCCGTCTATTGTTTTTATAGTAAGCGTCGTGGTAGCATAGTAACGGTAGGGTGAAAAATTTGAAAGGTTAGAAACGTTTCACAACGATGAATTGTGGATTTCTTAGCGGACATTGAAAGGTTTTTGGAGGAAGACTTGTGAAATGCAAGGTTTAGAGGTAATTTAAAGCCTATGGTTAACCGTGAGCTTGCAGTAATATGGGATTTGATATCTGAAATAAACACGTTTTGTCTGCATTAGGTTTTAGATGATAGGCTGCCATCATTGATGAGATAACAGCCATATGAGATAAGAGGTGAAGGAGCTTTGAGAGAAAAGAAGGAGTTGAGTTATGGTGTCATCTGCATATCAGTGGGATAAAAAACTGTGTATAGAAGAATATTAGTTAACTAATACTTTAAGAATCAGGAGAAAAAATGAAAAGGACTTTCTCTGCTTGCATGGAACAAATGGCAGAAATGTAAATGCAAATAAACAAACTAAAAATGTGTTTCTCGACACTGCTCTGTAGATTGTTTTCTATTTTAGCTATAAGTTTAAAATGGGTATTAAAGCAGTAAGTTTGTTAGTGTTGATATTAGTTTGCATGTTTGTGTAAATGCAAAGCTTTAGTAAATAAATTTAAAGTGAAGACAGTTATTGTGGTTTGTAGTAGAAGGTTCATTGTTTATAACCTTTTTAAAGAAAAATATTCAAAACCTTCTGTTTTGCTGTTTTTTTTTCATAAATTTGTCATGCATCAGATCTTTATTTAAGTTTAGACAAATGTAATGTGCCTAAATACTATAATAATCTAAAAAACTATTTTTTTTATAGTGTTATGGAGTGTTAATTTGAGCCTTCTCTAAATTCAGGTGTGCACCACTGTTCTTTTTAATAAGCAGTGGCTTCCTTGGTGGTGTCCTGCTATAGACACTGTTGTTCAGTGCTCAGAGTAAAAAACCTGGTTGTCTTTTGAGGGGCTTATTTTCTTATCTTTGTTGTGTTCTTGAGGTAATTCTGGCTCGTTCCCCAGTTCTTCGTAGAGTTGCCACAGCCTTAAAGTGTCTCTAACAATCTAAAACACGTTTTCCACAAGAATTGTGAGGTTTTTAGATCTAAAAAGGCAATATCATTTGTTAGTTAGCACCTTTATTTGTCGATATTCTTTAAGGATTAGATTCCATTTATCCATTTAGGTTTATAAGCTTTTCTTGCCTATCCATTTTTAAATATAGAGATATGTGTTTCAAGTTTTGAGTTTTAAATGACTGCCTGACTCAGGAAAAAAAACATGACAAATAAAACAATAAACTGTTCAGCCCTGATATACAGTGTTTTTCCATTAAAGCAAATATTCCTTATTTTTATACTTAAATAAAGTAAATATAGAGTAACACTCAGTGTGATATCAGAGAGCTTGTGTGTATTATACAGTATATGTTGTGAGGTGAGAAGATAAGCTAAGACTAGACTAAACTTTACTTTAGTTCAGTTTTTCTCTTTTATTCCGGTGCCTTTTTACAGCACCGGACTGCCCTTTGCTCCCGGATAAAGCGGTGATTGATAGCAACTCTGAGTCAGAGTTACGTTTACACAGGAATGAATAACATAGAGGCAAGCAAAGCTAACTTACCTTACTTAATATATAGCAGGTTTCTATTTAGATTTAGATCTTTTGATTAAAAGTGTCTTTTGATTGAAAGCGTCTGATTTTAACGTTGGTTGAATCGCTTGCTAAAGATCAGTTAGTTTAACATGTCTTCCATGTTAGTGGAACTTGCGATAGAACAGCGTGTGTTGTCGTGAGTACAAAATGTTTGATGGGTGAAGGTCACTTAAAGTATGGATTACACTTTTATCCAAGTGAGTTTTTTCACACCTCAAAAAAATGTAAAGCCGAAGGTGTTTACAGTCATATGAGGAAAAATAAACGTGGCATTCGTTATGGTTTAAATTAAAGGTGCAGTAAGGGAAAATGCTAACAGTAACATGATAGCACTAAAACTGTACATCATGTTTCATTCAGCAGTAAGAAAACTTTATAATACAGTTAGTATGAGTATTAAAATAATAAATAGAATAATAATCCCAGATTTACACTCTGGAGTTCATATAGATACACTCTTTCATAAAGCTGCTGGATACACTCTGCTGCTGGAGTTCATATAGATACACTCTTTCATAAAGCTACACAAACTACATACATTAAGTTACTATCACAGCACACAAAAATCCGATTCCACAGTATTCCTAGTTGTCCGAAGAAATATTGTAAACCTGACATTATCTATGTACTCAGACTGAATCGTTTGATTGGACAAAAGTTTGTTAATCAATTACACGCCACAGGTGGAATAGCATTCAATTATTAGCGGGGCATTAAAATGTACATTGTATAAAATAATCGGTTGTATAAAAGAGATAAATGCCAGTCACTCTGGATAAGGAAGTCTGTCAAATTCTCTAAATATACATGAAAACTAATATTCATTCATTTAAAGAATCATTTATTCATTCATTCATCTTTACCTGCTTTTTTTTCCTAAATCAGGGTTACGGGGGTCTGCTAAAGCCTTTTTCTACACCACCTTTATTTTTAAACATATTTTAAAACATATTGTAATCTATTTACATTTACAGCATTTAGCAGACGCTCTTATCCAGAGCGACATACAAAAGTGCTTCAAAAATTTATTTAATGTTAGTTTCATGCTTCATGAACCAAAATGAATGATGGATGATTGAGTTTCTAGTGAGTTTTTTATTTACTTCAGTACTATTTAAAATATTTAATTGTTCAATTGTTGTGTTTTTGATGTGTGTAGGAGCTAAGAAAAGAACCATATAAGGAAACGAAGGAGGCAAAAGAGGTGAAGGAAGCAAAAGAGGTTAAAGAAGTAAAGGAGATAAAAGAGGTAAAAGAGGAAGCACAAGCATCAAGAAGGTCATCAGGAAACGTGGCCAGTCTGGTGCAGAGGATCAGCACTTATGGAATTCCAGCAGGAGGTCTGGGCTTCCAGCCTCGAACCTCTAAAAAAAGTGAGTCAGCTGTACATACAAAGAACATATGGACTGGAAAAAAGGGTATTTGAGGGCTTGAACAAGATTCATTATGTTCTATTGCACAGAGGGACGTGCTGAGCTTCCATGTAGCTGTTTAGTTCCAACAAAATGTTAGTTTCTTAAAAAACAATTCTTGAAAAATATTTTTAATCTTAGTATTGATTACAGCTGCAACAAACAATTATTGTAATAGTGGAATATTGTTAACGATTCATTTTCTAAGTTGAAAGTGATTTATTCCTACTGTAACTGAACTAAAACAAGAAAATCACTTCAGATTTTAAACGTCTTTAATATGACACTAGTTTTTAACTGGTTAATATACCTCAAATAAATATTTTTCTTTTACAATAAGCTAAACCTTTAAATATTAAGTTAAACATATTCTGAATAATTATTAAAATAAGTTAACTAAAAACTAAAAGCTTTTAGTTTTATTTATTTATTTATTTTCTGAGTCCTAACTGACTGAAGCTCAAACATGCCCCCTCTGCTGGAAAAACTCACAAATTACATCATTTCAAGCACTTTATCTGCGTTCTGTATAAAAAAACATCAGTGGAATAGGAGTGGTTTCAGGATGACCTACTTCTACTGTCTGGGTTTTGAAGTACGCATACCAGATGTCACATAACTTCTTTTTAAATGCTTCAAGTCACTTTAAGGGTTTAAAGAATAGAGAACATAGTTACTTGTAAGAAAATTTTTACTCATTTAGCATCATTAAAGATTAAAATAATTTAAATGGATTTCATTTTGCACTGCTCTGAGGCCATGTGTCGATATTAACATGGCAGATGGAGTCCCAATTTCATTTATACTACAGTTAACCGTACTAACTATACTATACTATACAAAATAGAATATTTATATTTATCTATATTTAAGTGTCTGTGTGAACCCCAAATTTCCAGCGCCACACTGGTTAAACAGTGCCACTGCTGGCTTTCACATTAATGTCAAACGACTACACAACAGTTAATCTTTTATTGCCAATATTGTCGACAATTGTTTCTGCCATAGCACTGGCCCCAACTTAGTGCCCCAACCCAGTGCCGCTACGTTCTCAATATAAGGTACATATATGGATATCGAGCAGGGAAAAATCGAGCAGGAAAAAGTGTGATGTACTCGATGAAAAAAACTAGAGCATATTCTACAAAAATCTGAAAGACTGACACGGTTCCCCCCAGGAAATGCAAATAATATAGAAAAATGCGCCCTAACAGGTTATAAGGTGTGTGTGTGCGCGTGTGTGAAAACCAGCTTCTGAGCAGTATTCAGCGAGGATTGACTTCTTTATCTTTGTTTGGTTAAACTGTTTAAGCCAGGTTCTATCTGTCTGTGTGTATGTGTATGTGTGTGTGCGTGTGCTTGTGTTTGCTGCAGAATCAAAAAAACGGCAGTGCAAAGTTTTGTTCGAGTATGTGCCACAAAATGAGGACGAGTTGGAGCTGAAGGTGGGCGAAATTATTGAAATATCTGAGGAGGTAAGAAACGTGTTCTTACACACACACACACACACACACACAGACACTTGTAAGCACACAAGCTTGTGCACACACACTCTAGTTATTTAAACAGTCTGTGGAATTTAACATAAAATTTAGTAATTCATTAAACAACAAAACTCAACAAAAAATAATCCCATAACCTTCAAACAAACTATGTGAATGCGGACGCTGTAGACAGACAGTAGGATTAATAATAGATCATAGTAAATCAGTATGATAACCTGCCTAAATTCAGTGCATGTAAAGAAATATTACTTCTGTGTTTGTTTGTGTGTCTGTTTAGGTGGAGGAGGGCTGGTGGAGTGGGATCATGAATGGAAAGTCTGGTCTTTTTCCCTCCAACTTTGTCAAAGAAATGGAGACGAGTGAGGACGGCGAGAGCAGCGAGGTTCCCGATGAGTCAGGTACACTTTAGACTTCTCCATGAGGGCAGGTCAGAACATGATTTAGCGCAGGCATGTCGGAGTGTGTTAGACTTCGCCCCACACACACAAACACTCTTTGCAGTCTGTGTATGCTTGTTGCCGTGTTTAGTTACTCAGTCGGTTGTACAGTGTAAATTATTTGAATACAGATCCTGTTAACAATTAGGTAATTCTGAACATTTGCACAAAAAAATTTTTATTGTCGCAGTTTAAACTCTTTTTAAAAAACTGAAACTTTTTTTGGCTTGAGTGGCTAGCACTTTCATTTTGACCTGTCAAATAACCCAGCAAAACTTTTATCGCTGCTGCATCTGTAAATTTTAATGTTCAGAGTGTGAACCACTTTCAGATATCTGCCACTAGACGTAAAATTATAGAGGTTCAAGTGTGTAACTGTTCAGTGTCATGTGATGTAGATTGTTTTATCTAATGTTTTTAATTTAATAATACATCAACAGATAATAAAGTAACGATACACTGACTATATGAGTCAAAAATAGATAAGGTACCCGGCAGTGTGTTTAGCATGCGGGTTTCACACTCTTTCTAACGTAAGCCGGTGTCACTGCGCAAGCGTGAAAAAGTTTAACTTTATATAACATAAACACAGCATATGTTAATGACCATTAAATGTGAAAAACTGTTTATTGCAAATACCCGACAGCAGATATAAGATTTCTTAGGCAATTTTTAAACATTTTCTCTCAATTACCACCAATGAATACAGACAAGAAATAGTTTTTTTTTCTCTTTTTTAACAGTTTATGCAGAAATTATCTGCATTTTAGTTTTTGCTTATATAGGAAGCGTGCATCCAGATGCATCTCACGATACAGCATTGCTATCATGTGCAGCTCCAGTTAGACTCACACTGCAGACTCGGATCTGTTTGTCTTATAACCGTTCGAACAAAACAACCCACATGGAATCAGATTTTTTTAAGTCTGGTTTGTGTCACTTTCAGATGTGGTGTTAAATGTGATGCAGGTCAAATATTTTGTAAACACATGCGAGTGGTTTTATTAAAATTCATACACTTTAATATCACTTTGGATAGACCTGTCATCGTTCTGCAATGGGGCGTAACTCCAAACCAGTAATGTATAATAAACATCTCTAACAACTCTATAACCACACACACACTTCCATTCTAACAACAATGCTTGGGATCAACATCTATGCGAAATCAGCAGGTTGAAAAAGATTAATCACTCGGAAGGTTAAAAAGGAGAGAGAAGGCTCAGCAGAGGCTGTACTTTGTGCGGCAGCTGAGAAAAGATTCACCTCCGTATCATTGACTCCATCCTGACCTCCTTCATTACAGTCTGGTTTTACAGTCTTCATTACAGTTTGAAGAAAACCATGATATTCCCCCCGACCCTGAAACTCATATTCGAATTATTTATAACACAATCTCCATATTTAGCATTCAGTGCAAGTGTGTAAAAATCCGTTTATGTTTGTGTGTGTGTGTGTGTGTGTGTGTGTGCGCAGAAATTAAAGACGAGGTTGCCAGTCCTGTCTCCCCTGGAAACGGGGTCATCGCTCAGCCTAAAAAGATCAAAGGTGTTGGCTTTGGAAATATTTTCCGTGAAGGTTCGGTGAAGCTGAAACCGCGCTTATCTGAATCAGACGACAAGAAAGAAAAAGTACGAGTTAAATTTGCAGCCCAATTTTTTTCAGAGGCAGAACTAAACTCATCCAGATAAAAACGAAGTGGGTGATAGGAATAAATCACAGGTTCTGTCCTATAATAATTTGTATGTTCTTGTGCTGATGGTGTTTTAACTAACAAATCACAAGTATAGATTTATTCACAATAAATCATGAATTGGTTTTATTTATACACTTCTTTGAACATCCAGACAACAAAGCTTTATTCCAGACCGGATGAGCTAACTTTTAGGCGTTAAGTGACAATAAATGTCTTATTTTGGTGATGTTTCTAAGATAAAAGAGTGCTATTCTTGTAAGATTATCTTCATAGGCTTTAAATGAAATATTGGAATCAATAATTAAGTCTTTGCCTGTTGCGCTTGACGAAACAAAAAGTTTAAAGTTATGGTATGATTAGAAAGATTATCTCTGGCCTGTGGTCGTATAACCTCCGTCTTGTCCAAATTAAGAAAAAAAAGTTGCTCAGCATCCAGTCTCTTATGTCCTTTACATATTGTTTAACTTTAACTGACTTGATGTTTTGCATCCTGGCCCGGCTGAAAAAATATCAGTTTATTATCAGTGTAACTGAAGTAAAAACTTGTATCATGCTTACAAATTATATTGCCAAGAGCAGGCATGTAAAATGAAAAAACGAAACCTTGGGGAACACCATATTTCACAGGCCAGTCGAGGGCTGTTGTCTCTCTCTCTCTCTCTCTCTCTCTCTTTTGTTTGTTGTTATATTTTAGTAGTTTTTCTTACAGTAAACAAACGTGTGCTCTTCTTTATTTGCAGCCTGTCTCAGCATTACCCTCTACCCCTAAACCTGTTCCAATGAACTCTGGAGTCGAGACTTACAGGATGGAGAAAGATGGAGAGAATCGAAGTAAAGGTGAGAATCTAATCATTTCCCAGGCTGCAGCTATGATTATTGTGTTTCTATAGATCGATTTAATTGCAGCATTTATTATAAATCGCTTGTTTGGTGTTGTTTTTCAATTTCATTGTTATTCAGTCTGCCAACATTAACTAATTATTTTTTTTATGACGCTCCAGATCTCCAGATAAGAGGTTATCACATTAAACTGTGACATGTCCAAATAATTTACATTTTTTAAATTGACATTTTTGGCTTTCCAGAACTGTGAGAAGATATATATATGTATATATATAATATTTATGTATCTACATCAGTACTCACCAAGATAGACGTGTGTGTGGAAAAATTTACAGTGCATGTCGAGGTGTGTATCCTCAGTAGTGCTTCATGTGCGCGTGCGTGCGATCAGTGTAGAAATTGAACTACTAATTACATTCATCTGTTTAATTAAACCAAAATTAATCTGGTGTTTTTTAAGCTTCCTTTATTTTTTAAGCTTCCTTTATTAATCTGGAAAATTCACAGATTTTATTTTTATAAAGAAGCTAAATTAATTTATTTCCATCAAAACTCCATGTTCTAATAGTAGGAAGAAACCTTGTACAGAGTGTAAAGTTAGAAAACCTATCACCCATCTCTGTGACAGCAGAATGTCCTGAATACATATGACTGTTTCAGACTGAAATTTCACCAGCAGCTTTTATCAGAAGGGTTTTTAGTGATTTAAGATTTAACACTAACTTGCTTCAACTTCTACTTACCTCAAACATCCAGTGATGGAAACCTAATCTGTAGACCAACCCAGCGACTCAACATCTTAGAGTTTGGAGCACCATATTACTTAAATAGATGATCATTATTTTCACTAGCTTGTGCTTTTGTCAGAACGTTATTTAATTTGTTGATGATGAGATGGGGATCACGTGTAATTACTTGGTGTTGACCGAACTTAATGATAAACTATAGAGTGCAGTTGTGCTAAAGATTTCTCTTCACTCACAGTAAAGGAATACTGCAAGGCCATCTTTAATTATGAGGCTACGAACCAGGATGAGCTGGACCTCAAGGAAGGGGACATTGTTTATCTGATAAGCAAGGTAAAAATTATCATGATTGTTATGATTGTTATTAATGTTGTTGTGGGTAATTTTCTTCCCTCTGATTATCTAATTGTTTGTTAATTTCTGATATTTCAGCAAATTTTATAACCATCCACCATGATGGGTTTGAGGCCATCATTTTTGATGCAGTAAAATCTTGTTGGTACTGGAAATCAAACCCTGATTTTCCATTAATTGATCCAACACCAACCGCTGCGCTACTACGTCCTCTATTTACAGCTCAGTTCACTTGAACTGCTAACTTATTGGGTTTAAACTGACTAATTGACTTCTTTGCAACTGTGTAATAACATCACTGTTCATCATGATGATGATGCTCATCATCATCATTATTATTGAGGAAAGTGGTGGAATAGTGGTTAAGGTTTTATACTAATACCAGAAAAACTGGGTTAATTTCCAGTACCACCAAATCACCTCTACCCACTTGGGCAAGGCCCCTAACCCCCGAATGCTCAGTTAAAACACATAGATATTTATAAAAGGGATCAATGTAAGTCGATCTTAGAACTTTTTTGATCCACTTTAAAAATGTTAACGTCTGTATGTTACTTATATTCCATATACAGTATACCCATGTTGACCACAGCCTACTTTGGATATAAACCAAAAATTTAAAACATTATTTATTTGTTTGTTTGTTTAGTTAGTAAGAATGTGGTTTGGTCCACTCATTTGGGCTGGTCTGCTTATCATAAAATAATTGGTTTGGTCCACTTTTTTGTGCTGCTGTGTTAATCTTTGCATATTTACCAATCGATGCAGTCCCAGGTCCCAGCTCTGTTGGTAAATGCTGTCTGCTGTGTGTTTTAGGATACAGGTGAACCGGGCTGGTGGAGAGGGGGACTGAGCGGCAGGGAGGGTGTGTTTCCTGATAACTTTGTGGTGCTGGTTTCCGAGTCAGAGAAAGAGGTAAAGTGAGAATGGGATCGATTTACCCTTTCGACCCTGATACTAGTTTACCTGGGGCAATGAATTTGAAATGTAAGCACCTCAACTCGGAAAACGAAATCTTTAACCGAGGAAAATTTTAAACAGTTTTTTCCCTAATGTGGTATAGATGGAATGTGACCCCTGAGGATGTAAGAAGGAAAAAAATCACAAGTATTTTGATATTTTCAGTCGGTTTTTAAATCGTGTTCCATCATTAGCATTTGTTATGACACTAACAAGAAGATATAATAACTTGAAAGAATGAACTTACGATAGAAAAATTTAATATTTATAACTTAGCAATCAATGCTACCTTCACCCAGGCTCTAACTAGGACATTAAGAGATAATTGATTTGTCGATCTTTAAATATAATGCGGAATAAAATACTGAAAATCATTTGCTCTTGGTTCATATTGTCCATTATTGCCACTGTTTTCACTTCCTTTTCTGGTCAGTACGTCTACATTGGGTGGTTTTGCTGTGTATAATGTAAATGGATACTGGTCTGATTACAAAGATGACGTGAATTAATCGAACTGGGCATCAAGATCAGTCGGACATTAAGTCCTTCACACCCTTTTTTTTTTCTTTTTGGACATCAAGCAGTACCCTGTTCACTCAGGTCAGATTCTGCTCTTCTAACAAGTTCCCTCTGGATCTTTTTATCACGTGAAATGTTCCTTGACTCACATGAACTTGCGTGACATTCCATTCCTAATTCATAGGGTTCGATATGACGCCACATAAAGTTTGGAGTGATTGACTCTGGAGAAAGTTGGCGACCTTTTCGCACTATAGCCCTCAGCATCTGCTGGCCTTGCTCCGTCATTTTATTCAATTCAATTCAGCTTTATTTGTAGAGCGCTTTTAACAATAGTCATTGTC
>JAOTQW010066786.1:0-14185 GCA_026260075.1 Sisor rabdophorus
ACCAGGTAGAAGGCAAAGGGGAAGACCAAAGAGGAGGTATATGAATGCGATAAATAAAGACATGAAGTCAGTGGGTATGAGTAAGAAGAATATAGAGAATAGGGCTAGGTGGAGACAGGTGAATCGCTGTGACAACCCCTAAATAGGAGCAGCCAAAAGAAGAAGAAGAATATATTTATTTAAAAAAGTTTTTAAAGATTTCAAAAAAAGACTTCCATGCAAATGTAAGCAAAAGTTAAAAAAAAAAATTCTGTCCCTGTCTGGTTTGGAATGCTTTACGTTGAGTTACCTTTTAAACTCTAACTGCCACCTGTCACCTGTATAGAAGCTACAATATGTCCAAGGACTGCTGAATTCATGATCGGGTTTGGAGACAGTCTTTAATGCAAATTCCACAGCAGGGTGAAAAACCAAATGCGTACCATCTCTCCAAACTGTCGGCAAACCATCATCCAGTGGATCTTGAGGCTAATTTGCTTAACTCTCTTTATACCTAATGGTTGGAAGAAAAAAAGCTGCAGGGTACAAGGTTAAAACAAAGCTTCAACATTGAAAAAACCCTCAGCGACCTATCAATAAACAAAATTAAATAAATATAAGAAGCAGCTCATGAAATAAACAACAATTTACAGCCATTATCAGGTGATAATCATTTCTTTGGATCTATCTGGAAGTGTTCACAGTTACATAGCTTAAGATTTCAAATACGCAGCGTGAGTCTCAGACCTCTCGAAGCTGCATCACACAAGAGTATGACAACATAAGAGTCAAAGTGGGGCAATCTCAAACATCTTTTCAAAATCCATTCTTCCAGTAAAACATTTCACTTCAATGTGAGATCTCTCTTCATTCGGCTTTAACAGTATTAGTGAGATCAGACACTAATGTCAGGTAGGGACGTCTGAGGTGCAGTCAACATTTAAGTTTATTCCATCGGTGGGCATTGTGCCGAACACTGGTGGTTTATCTCTAATAACAGCACAGCATGTGATAATGAAGCTCATGGTACTTTGTGCTTAGGGTCATTGTCATGTTGTCATGCTGTAACAGTGTTGGAGTCTTTGAGTTCCACTAAAGGAATAATGTAATGCTACAACATGCAAAAACATTCTAGGCAACTATGTGCTTTTATATTTGTAGCAACAGTTTGGAGAGGAACTGTATATAAATCTAATGGTCAGTTATCCACAATTTTTTCCCAATATTGCGCCACACAAGTGAGCAGAACAACTGCTTGCGGAGGGAAATGTGCATGTAATCTAATTAGAGTGAATCCCAGTTGGAGAACTGTGATGTTTTACTGAAGTAATAATAATAATTAAATGGTTGCATCCTAAAATTATAGATAGAATCACTTTAAAAGAGAAAATAAAACATTGTGAGCCACAAAGCTTTTTTTATCTAAAATAAAGAAAAAAATGCATTTACGTATACACTACATATAAATACTTGTGGCAGGCACAAGTATAGCAGAAATGAACCCAAAAGTAGATTTAAAGAGGAAAAAGTAAATTTATTAAAAAGAACAGATGAGTCAAATAGTGTAGACAGGCAGTGAAAATAGTCATTCAGTGAGAAAAACCCACTACGAACAGTATAAGCGCAGGTAGAAAAACACATAAAAACATGTAAAGAGTACAATGGCGTGATCATCAAGAGAAAAAGTTCAAGAAACCAAGAAACCAAGAGTGGAAATCCAAAAATATGCTAACAGCCTCAAGTATTGAAACAATAAACCAGCAACGATAAACTACAAGAGCTGCTAGTAAATCTGGTGGTAATCTGAGGTAAATATCATTTAGAATAATGCTTTTAGTTTCTCTACCGACAGCTGCATCATGTAATTAGATTTTTATGTTTGGTATTTTAGTACTGTTAACTGTACTAAACTATAAAGTACACTTTTAGTGCTATCAGGCTACAGTTAGCATTTTTCCAGAGAATTATCAAATCATAGGATCAATGCAGCGAGTACACCTTTAAAGGTATTTTGTCCTTCTTTACGTGTGAGCCAGCAGCATCACTCTCACCACTCCTATTTTTTTCTATTGAGCACTGTCCTTATCCCTGGACCAGATTAAAGCTTGTCCCCTCTCAATTTTCTAAGAGCAGGGTGGCTATAGCTTTAGATGAGCACATTTCTTTCTTGATGTTTCACCGAATTAAACCCATAATACCTTAGGGGGGCTTGACAGTCCTGGATTAGCTACTAGGCATTTTCTGGCCATCCCTTAAATCCTCAACAGTTTAAAAGTTGTTCAATGAGACTGTCCAGCCACAGAAAAACCTCGGGAGCTGATGTCTACTAGATTTCAGTCTTCCATTCATTTTATTATCCATTTTATTTTTATTGTTATTATTTATTGATATTTTAAGCTTAAACAAAAATCAATCCAACGCCACAGTAGGACATCATATTTTTTCAACAAATAATGCCATTCCATTATGTTATTTTGCAGTTGTTATAGTACTACTATAGTTTTACTATTATAAAAGTGCATAACTCTGCATATGTTAGTGCATAACTCTGCAGTGTTTCCATGCAAGAAATGATCACATCATTCATCAGTCATTATCATTCATGTTCCGCCTTCATGTTGTCCAGATTTTTTTTCAGCCCCAGATTCCTGTAGTGCTTAGCTCATTGGTCCTAATAAGACTAGGTCCTAATAAGACTATTGTGAGTGTGTGTGTGTGTGTGTGTGTGTGCGCACATGTGTGTGAGATAGATTTCATACCCTGATTTTCTAGTCAAAAAATGTCACTTGATATAATAATATTGATATATTACTTAATTTTTTTGACAATTATCAATGTTATATTTTTTTCTTATGTATAGCATTCCAGATTGTAATATATTACCCCTTCTACCGTTAGGTTAATGCGCACAGAAAAACCCCTGTCTAGAAATCAAACCCAAGGCCTTCATGCTGTGAGCCAACAGTGCCTACCATAAAGCCATCGTGCTGTATATAGATGTGTTCACTTTGAAAACTCTGATACTACCTGCATTAGTGGAGATTTATTAAACCTTTGATTAGTTTTGTTGCAGATGAACATGGCATTCTAAAGATATGGAGCAGCACCACAGATCGCGCTACCCTTTTTTTGAAATATGATATGTCACATCTGATTTGTAACAAATTTTACCAAGAGAATGATCAGCCAATCCATCTTTGGCATTCAGTAAAGGCCCTCTGTCTGGATCTACTGACGTTTACAGTGTTACCCCAGGGATTATCAGAAGTTTACATGGTATTGAACAAATCTTTTAGTTTTAGTTACTTATCAGTAATTAATAATAATAGCAAAATAAATTATATAAACAAAAAACCCATTTATTAGAAACAGGTGGGATGTTAAAGCATAAACAGTATTTATAATAATGCTAGCAGTAGTAGTAATAATAATGACACCAAAATGGCAAACAATAATAATATAAATAATAATGATAATGGAGCAGGAGAAAGCTCACTGTAGAGGTCATATGTTGAGTTCTCTGTCACTCCACCAATTATCTTGGAAAAGGTCTGAGATTATAGCCAATCTCTGTCCATACCATGAGCACATGCACAGACAGCATGGAGCCAGAGCAGAACTGCGCATCAAACCAACAAGACGTCAGGAACTGCAAATCCAGCCAATTGCATACATTATTTTCTTGTCAATTTTTAGTGGTGAAATGCCTGCAATGCAGAAAGCTGTTCTTACCACCCTCTGAAGTGCTGTCCTGTCTGACACAGATTAGCTTGCATACCAGACTGTAATACAGCTGGTCACAATAGTGTAGCGGTGTTAGTTCAGCAGGATTGCTGAAGAAAGGTGTTTTTTTTAACCAGGAGAGGTCTCTAGGAAGTTAATTTGGTAACATGGTCTACCACTGTTTCACTGACATGGATAGGTGGTGTGCACCACCTCTCTCTTTCCTGAAGGCTATGATGAGTCACTTGGTCTTCTTGTTGTTCATTAGCAAGTTGTCGTCAGGGCACCATGCTGCAAGAGGGAGTAGGCTGGCTCTTCATTGTCCCATCACTATTGTTTCATCTGCTAACTTGAGGATTATGCTGAAACCATATACATAATTGCAGTCATAGGTGAAGGGGAGAGTAAAGAACGGGACTCCATATGGTACTCCAGTGCTAAGGATAACAGTGGAAGAGCACCTGTGGCTTGCCCAAACATGTTGAGGCCTGTTGGGCAAAAGGCCAGTAGCCAGTTATGTAGTAGTACCCAAGATTGTTAAGTTTGTTGAATAACTTGTTTGTAAGGACAGTGTTGAATGCTGAACTTTGTTGTCCAGGTAAGAGAGAACAGAATGTGTACTGTGAAAACATTAAAACATGCATAGGCTCCAGCTTTCATGGTATGTGAATTGGTGTGGATCCAGGATGGAAGTAAGACAGGTTTTGATCTGTGCCAGGATCACCTCCCCAAAGAACTTAATAGTGATAGGAGTGCTACTGAGTGTTAATCATCAAGACGTGTTACAGTGGAGTATTTTGGCACTGCCACAATGCAAGTGATTCTCAAACAGGTGGGCACATTTGCTTGGGCATAATTCCCCTGCCCACCAGCACTTCAGCACATACTCTGATTACTCGGCAATACCATCAGGTCCTGCAGCTCCTTTTCAGCACCACACTGAAATCTTGAAAGTGAGCACTGGGGATAGTGTAATGGGCTGGTGGTCCACTGGAAGCTAAACTATGGCTGCTGACTCCTAATTGTCCTTTTCAAATTAAGCATAGAAGTTGTTAAGCTCATTAAAAAAGACGATATTGGGGTGATGATTTAGTGGACTTGCAATCGCTATTGACTCAGATGCCCTGCCACATACGCCAGAGGTTGGAGTTGGAGAAGTGTTGCTCAATCCCCAACTTCATTCAACTCTGCTTCAGGTTAGCCCTGAATGTTCCTATATGTTCCTATTTAGTCAGTCAAGAGATGTTTGCTTCCAAATTTTAACAACAGTGAGTAGTTAAATTTAGTTCATATTTATGCCAAAAAGACCCCATAGTCTGTCTGTCTATCCATCTATAACTCACACAAACCAATATAACTGAGACTCAGACAACAGCACCACATCTATCTGCTTGTCTGTCTGTTCATCCATCCATCCATCCATCCATCCATATATTTGTCTATATCTACACCAGCCTATCTATCACACACACATATAAACCAATCTAACCAACTTAGACAACAGCACCATATGAAACTGACAAGTTTACTTACTATTTAGCACAGACACAAACACTATTTGCACAAATTCATCTGCACTACTGCACAATTTATCTATAAGATTAATCGATCGTAATACTGTCTGCACTGTTTGTCTGCATCAGGTTGCACACACGTACTTTATGTTGTCTTAAGTTGTCTGATATATTTCTGTGTTGTTTTATCCAGCACCATGGGATCTTTGAGAAACGTTTCATTTTACTGTGTACCGCATCTGATAATTGGTTGAAATGACAAAGCAACTGAAATCGGGATCTTCTTGATGTGAGATGAGCTGCTAACCCCTACGCCACAGCGCTACACAAAATTGTAATTGTATTTATTTAATGTTCAAAAATGTTTAAATATTTTAAATAACTTGGATGCATCAATATTAAATAGGATAAATCAATGATATATACAGTAATCAAAAAACTATTATAAGTATAAATAAATAATTGTACACTAATCTATAGTATTTTAATGATCTGGCATCATGTGACTATCTGAGGTGATTTATTATATTACAATTACTTGACACCGACAAGCTTTTACTTAAATTTTTTTACAAATATCTATACGTTGTACTTTTACTTTACTCATTACTTAGTTTTTATCTGTTTCAACCAATTATTGGCATGTTCCTGGCTATTACAAACCATAAACACAGGCTAGTTTATGTGTACATAATCAATCTTGTATTTCACTTTTGACATCCTGACATATAAATTTCAGTCATACTTTCTGCAATTAAAACTGAAGCCCCCTAAATCTAAGCCTATTATAAATGTTT
Source organism: Sisor rabdophorus (assembly GCA_026260075.1). NCBI lineage: Eukaryota > Metazoa > Chordata > Actinopteri > Siluriformes > Sisoridae > Sisor > Sisor rabdophorus. The sequence continues at coordinate 6,014 of JAOTQW010066786.1, forward strand.
CTAAACAATCTAAAATGTATATGAACATAAAATATGACTGGACAAATAGCTTTAAAAAAGCTTGAAGTATTAAGCTGGAAATTAAAATATAACGCTCAGTGATTTTTATGTGCATGTTTGTCATGGTTGTGCGTATTCGTATGTGTGGCTGGCAGTTTGCTCTACCTGTTCCTTAATGATGTATTCCATGTGTACAAGATTTCTTATTTAAAAAAACCTACATCACCACAAGGTGCTGAACAACAACAGGTTGTGTTTGAATTGACTGAAATCTGGATTTGCTCATTGTGCTGAAGAGCTTTGGGTTCTAAAGAAAACCAAATTAAATAGTCTTGCGTATTGTACTTATTTTAAAGCTGTGTAACTGCAACTTCAGTGTAGTGAATTATTACTGCAATTGTTCACCATATAAACCATTACATTTTAAAACATACATACTGCATTTCTATAGTTACTTAGACCAGGATTAAAGGAATAGTTCACCCAAAATTTAAAGGTCCTTTAATTAATGAACCTGCTTGTGGTGTTCCAAACCCACAAGACCAGTATCTTCAGAACACAATATAAGTTATTTTTATGGACTCTCTGTTCTCTCATCTCACAACAAGGTAACTACTTTCTTTAAGGCCCAGAAAAATGCCAAGGTGTGATATGGCAAAGTAGTTCAATCATGCTCAAATGGTTAAGGAAATGTTCCTGAGAAAATAGGCTGGCATGCAATTATCTCTTGTTCATTTAAGAATGTTTGGCAAATTAATACGTTTATATCATGAAATGTATATATATCCAGGATTTAGCCGATGCTTATGTTCAATAAACCATGACAAAAAAGACTGGAAAAACCCACAGGATAATTGGTATCACATCTGTTTCTTTCTGGAGGAACTGGTCCCCATTTTACACACTGTTTGAGAGGATATATTATTATATATATTATATTATTCATTAATTTATGCATCTTCTAGCCCTCTTACACAGGTGTCAGCTGGAATCTATTCAAAAGGCAGGAAGGACGAAAGGCAGGAAGACTCTAGTCCATCACAGGGACACACAAACTCAGAAACACACACACAAAACCCCATGCCTGGATATCGAACCTTCTTGCTGTAAGCCGACAGTGCAAACCACTGCGCTGCCTAAATATATTATTTAAATTGATTTTTTTCCTTGGAATTTTGATGATTCTGGCTTACATTGGAATATTGTAAAAAAGTTACTATTTGAAGTCATGGTATTATATGCTATCAAATGTTTTTTTAGTTTTAGTCAGTGAGCTACAAAATCATTGGAAAGACTGCTGACTTTACAGATGTCCAGAAGCCAGTCACTGACACCCTTTACAAGGGGGATAAGCCACTAAAGTTCACCGCTACAAAGCTGATGATTTTATCCCAGCATATTCATAGAAAATTTAGTGGAAGTGGTGTGGTAGGAAAAGATGCACCAGCAAAAGGAATAACCGCAGCCAGGAGGGGCTAGTCAAGCAAAAATCTACTATCCACAGACGAATCCTAAACATGGGCAACAAATGTTGCATTTGTCACATCAAGCTTTTCCTGAACCTGGTCTGTGGAGAAAAAGGTCTGGACTGTTGCTAAGTGTTCCAAAGTCTTTTATTTGACTGTAAGCAAATTTAGCATTTTATTTTCTCGGTCCAGAGTCTGAAGAAAGAGTGGAAAGGTACAGAATTCATGTTGCTCAAAGTCCTGTCTAAAGTTTTCACAGCCAGTGGGCTTCTATGACATCTTCTTATTTTGGTCAAATGTCTCCACACTGAAGCCCACAGTCAATGCAACCATCTACCAGAAAATATTTAAAGCATTTCATGCTACCTTCTTCTGACAAGCTTTATGGAGTTACTGATTTTTATAGCAGAACCACACTGTCAAAAGTACAAAAAGATAAACATGACCATGGTGTTGCTGTGCTTGATTGGCCAGAAAACCTGCCTGACCTGAACCCTATGTATCTATGGGATTGCAGATGACCTGTAGGTTGCTAGGAAAGCAAGGCTTCCATTCTACCTGAGTAGTGCCAGAGGCTGATTTTCTAATCAATGCGTGCCACACCTCATTAATGCAGTAATTCATGTAAAAGCAGTCCTGCAAGAGTGCATAGAAATCAACACACTTTCCAAAAGCCTGACATTTTTGTTTAAAATAAAATTTTTTATTGATCTTAATAAATTTTTCATGACTTTCTGAAAACTTATTACTCAGATGTCTGTCTTGTGAACCAGCACTTTATTTGATAACACTCAGGTCATTTTCTGGAAATATTTTATCTTACATGTTAATCTAGCCACCCACATCTAATTGGAGTACATTGCGAATTTGCAGGTGATAAGTAACCCGCATTCCTAAATTGCGACATAATCCGAATGCAATTTCCTTGGTGAATGCACCGAATCTTCCAAAATGCAAAACTAAAAATAGATAAGAATCAAATTGTCCAAAATGAGCTGAATGATAGCGGTAATCAGTGCTGAGTGTCTCATTTATAGTGGGTCAAAAAAGTATTAAGTCAGTCAATTGTGTGTGTTCTCCCACTTAAAAGAGATAAGAGGCTTGTAATTTTCACCAAAGGTATATCTTAACTATGAGAAACAAAAAGTAAATAAGTATTTGTTCAATAACAAAAGTTCATCTAAATACCTTGTTTTTAGTTGGCCATGACAAAGCTTACTGTAAGTTTTCATAAAGTTTTCACACACTGTTGCTGGTATTTTGGCCCATTCCTCCATGCAGGTCTTCTTTAAGCAGTGATGTTTTGCGGCTGTTGCAGGGCAACACAGACTTTCAACTTCCTCCAAAGATTTTCTATGGGGTTGAGATCTGGAGACTGGCTAGGCCACTCCAGTACCTTGAAATGCTTCCTATAAAGCCACTTTTCCATTACCCGGGTGGCACGTTTGAAATCATTGTCATGCTGAAAGACCCAGTCACGTTTCTATTTATTTTTTAATTCACATGGACCAGTTGTCATGGTACCTTTGCAGAAAAACAGCCCTAAAACATGATTTCCCACACCCATGCTGCTTAGTAGGTATAGTGTTCTTTGGATGCAACTAAGCATTTGTTCTTCTCCAGTTGGCATGTTGAGATTTAGGCTTACAGATAGAAAACCTCTAAAATTCAGTGCCTCAGAAAATGTAAATATTGTATACAAGTTCAATATTGGAAAGTCATGTGTCACACCTTAATTAGCTAAGTACATCAAAACACCTGCAAAGGTTTCCCAAACCTTTAAATGGTCTCTCCGACTGGGTTAGTGAGTCATGAGGAGGGTAATACACAAAGGTTCATTGTTGAAGAAACTGGTTGTTCACAGATTGCTGCATGCCAGCATATTCAAGAGAAAAATCAGTGAAAGGAAAAATTGTGGTACAAAAAAAGTTGCACTAGCAAAAACGTATAACTGCAGCCTGGAGTAGATCATCAGGAAAAATCCATTCAAGAATTTGGGGAAGCTTCACAAGGAGCGGACTAAGGCTGAGTCAGGAGCACATTAAGATGCACTACACACAGACAAATCCTTGAGATAGCATCATAAGTGTCTTACCTGGGTTGTGGAGAAAAAGAAGGGCTATTGCCAAGTGTTCCAAAGTCCTCTTTTCAGATGAAAGTAAATTTTGCATTTTCTTTGGAAATCTGGAGGAAGAGTGGAGAGGCAGAAAATCCATGTTTCCTGAAGTCCAGTTTGAAGTTATTGTCAGTAATGTTATTACAGTCAGTGATGATTTGGGCTGCCATGATAGTTGCTGGTGTTGGTCCAATGTGTTTTCTGAACTCCACAGTCAACGCATCTTTCAGAAATTTATTTACATTATTTTTTTAATACAACATAAAATTTCATTTGTCACATACAGGATGATACACCATAAAACATGTAGTGAAACGTTTTTCTTAACATATCCCACCCTGAAGGGTGGGGTCAGAGTGCATGGTCCGCTATGATACAGCACCCCTAGAGCGCATCTTGCTCAAGGACCCAACAGTGGCGGACTTCGCAGTGGTGGGGCTCAAGCTCAGGTCCTCCTGGTTTTCCTTGGTGGTAGTGGGGACTAACTCTATGTCTCCATGGTTTTCTTTGGCAGTGGTGGGGCTGGAACCCAGGCCTTCCTGGTTTTTAAATCAACAACTCTTGGTATATACACCAACATACATCTGTTTCTTTCGTTATTCTGAGCTTACTATAGACACCAATCCGGTTTGTACCCAGCTCAGTTGGCAACTTGGTGATGCCAGGAATCTAAACCTGATCTTCCAGTTAACAGTCCAACATCTTAACCATTAAACTACCACTTACCCCACTACCTATGACTGCTTTAATAAACACTTTTAGCAAAAGCTAAACAGAAACAGGCAAAGCAGCAACAAAATAATATTATTTAACATAGTTTTTTAAAGAAAATATTTGGTAGTAGCTCTATTTCTATTTTTTAAATTTTTTACAATTAACTGTACATGTACCTAATTATTTATTTTATAATAAAATTGCATAATTCTTGTCATGGATGCATAGCTTCATACAAACTCTCTCTCTCTCTCTTTCTTATGTGTATACATCACTGATTTTCCCTTGAGCACAAATTGGACACTCAATCTACAGACTGAAAATAGGCTCTTTACCAAGTTTCTAGTTTTCTGAAGACACTCTATGTGAAAAACCCCTAATTTCCCCAGTCTTTTTACTCGAATCTCCCTGTAGCTCTATTATTTAGCCACCATTTTTACAGAATAGTATTTTGGTATTCCATTTCTACTTAGTTCCATGCCCTGCTTGTGATCGCTATGCTGTAAATAAATTGTGTGTACCCATTAGTGCTTCTGTTACAGTGCCATTACATGTAATCCTCCTCTAGTGGTGGTTGATCTTGAACTATTAGTTTTGAGTTCATTCAGACTGCATCAATTAAGCATTCGGGGTGTGTGATGCACAAACGACTTTAACCTGAATACTCTATACATAAAGTAATTTTTTCTATTTCCGTCCAATACTGCACTGGTTCTGTTTATGTTGCAGACACATGATAAACAAATGCCTTACATCTGTCAGTTAAGAGGTGAGGTAAGCTAATTATAGACTAAGCCCCACATAAACTATAAGTAATAGCAGAAGTAGCATGATCAAGGTTTGTAGAATGATCAAGGTTTGGACAAGTCTTTGTATAAGAAGTAAAAGAAAATAATTTTAATTATATTTTGTAAAAATGAGTAAAATGACTAGAAAAAAGATGTGTTCATTCTCCAAACCAGAGAACCCGAAGTAAACCCACATAAGCATAGGGAGAACATGAAAACTCCACACAGGAAGACTCCTGCCTGGAAAACGAACCAAGGACCAAGTTCCTACTGTGTGACAACATCTATGTTTTATTAGAACATTGTTACTACAAAATCATTATGCTTAATGTGCCTATTCACTTACACACACGCATGCACGCACACTCTTTTTATCCTAACAATGTAGTCATCTATCAGACTTAAATGTGATCTCACCTGATATTCTATCTCAACTTGATGTTCACATGTCTTACTCTGTATAAACCCATTCAAAACATATTAATCCCTTTACATCTTTAATAACTGCATAAAATGCTAGCTTATGTCACTCAGATTAACACAAAGCAAAAAATTTAAAGAACATGTAATATCAAGTTGAGTGCATGGACATGAAATACAATTTTTGATAAAGAATATAATTGAACAAGCGTGTTTTATTAAAATATGATTTATACCCATGACGGAGGCGAAGCCCCAATTTCAGCTGATTATTTCATGCTTTGCTTTTAGCTAAAACTTAGTTTGTGATCATGTACAACTCGGTCATAACATAATCCCTGTATTTTTTTTATATTTGATAAAATGATGCGTCAGAAAAGCAATGTGATGCAAAAGTCAACCGTAAAAAATTTTCCCCCTAAGATTTGAATGGTTAAATGCGGTATGACTAATAATTCTTGTAAATTTCGGAGGCTAAATTTAAAGGAATTAAAACTTTAGACAGACAAACATATCAGAAATAAAATAGCAGCAAAAAATAAACAATCAATTTAGCAGAAATTCTCCAAATTTGGAAAGGCCAAGGAAGTACATTGTGGATAAGAAAGGTTTTCAGAATTTTCACAAGCTTCACAACAGGCAAAACCTCAGCCAAGCAACCAAGTAAATAAGGCATGAACACCAAATCCTGGTATAATTGTTTTATCAGAAACCTAAAATTAATACAAAATTTTCGCCTTAAACAATCGCACTCAGATAAGTTTTTCAATTAAGTCGTTTATCTAAATGTTTGAAAAAAGCTTTTATTAAAGTGACAAAAACATCTAAAAATGTGTGATTTGAGGAGATTTAGACTAGAATCAAGTCCAATGATCTGCCAGAACAGTAAGCTAATTACACTTAAAATGTCTTGTAAACGTATCCAGGTCTTACTAAAAAACAAAATCTCTTAGCATGAAGCAACTTATTTCAAGCCATTCATTCATACATTTATTCATTCCTTCATTTTCTATACCCAGGTTCTGGTGATATAGGGTGAGAGGCAGGGGGTACACAGGTCGCCAATCCATCGCGGGGCCACAGACACACAAGCAAACTCCGCACAGAAAGATCCCAACCCTGCGATTGAAACCTGGGACCTTATTACCTTCTTGTTGTGAGACAACTGTGCTAACCACTATGCCAACGCGCCGCACTGTATTTAGTCTAATTAACTCAAAACTGGCTGGTTATTCATGTTTTAAACAGCTTTTTTTTAATTTATTTTAAAAAATTTACTAGAGTGAGTAAATCCTCCTAATTTAAGAATTGGCTTCATATATTCAGGCTAAAAAAGCATTTAACTTAAAACAGGTTATTGTAGTTAAAATAAAATCGTTTAAATCAACACAGATGCAATAATGTCTATTATTGGAATTCGGAACAGTTTATTAATGAATTTTAAGATTTATTACCTAACGAAGATAATAAAAGACACAGAAAAAAGAAAGAAAAAATTTAATTGAATGTAGATGTAAAAAGTACTTTTAAACCTGCACAACAGCACCAACCAGAGGGATAATAAAAATATGATATGTTTTATTGTTTTTCATATATTTTGAAATGATGTAATATAAATTCATTGCATCACACTGTGATGGACTTAGGGAAATAAACCCATTTTAAAAACTACCCTAAAGTGTTTTCCGTGTACAATTAACATTTATAGCATTTGGTAGACGGCCTTATCTCTTTTATACAAATGAGCAATTGGGGATTAAATGGCCTGTTCAGGGACCCAGTGGCAGCTAGGTGGAGCTGGGAATCGAGCCCTGCTCTTATGATTGGTAGTCCAACATCTTATCTACTGCTCTACCACTACTCCAACAAAGCATGCAAAGCACTCTTTGCTTTAGGCCTCCCAGGACTACCATCATCATTATAGCAACCGTGATAGAAAATTAATATTTATCCCAATACATATTCATCCGGAAAGTTCAGGTTACCAACCTCTGGTTATAGCCGGTGTCTTTCCGCCGACAGTGCAGAGTAACGACTCCGTGAACTTCACTTCTCACGTCCTGAGTGACGGTCCACAGCAATGGGTTAGTGGACTTCGCTCCTAAAAATGCCATGTCATCTTTCAGCTTCACTCTGTTACAGAGACAATGGATTTGTTTTTTTATTTGTATGTATTGTAAAATCGATTAAAAAGGTTAAAGGTTCTTACTGTACATATTATGTAGTAATTTTACTCAGTTACACTCTTAGTCATACACAATCAATGTTATTTTTCTATATATAGTTTCTATAAAAGACAGTAAAAAAATTGAAACATTAATAAGTTACTATAAGTGTTTACATTTATAGCATATCCAGAGCCATATTCCTTACATTTATCTCTATATACAACTGAGGGTTAGGGCCTAACGGTGGTATAATGGTTATGCTGGAAATCAATTAGACAATCGGTTAACAATCCAGCTTTACCTCTGTGCTATCACCTACCCTTTCATTTAAACTAAAAGACTTTATCCAAGGGCAATTAAGAATCACCAATTAATCTAACATACATGTTTAGGACAGTGAAATATGTAGGGAATGATCTTTTTAATGTTACACCCTCCTACTGTTAATTTTCCTAAGCACACGTTAACTATAGACGGTCTTTCAGTTTCATCAAGCGCTA
>JAOTQW010066845.1:0-14172 GCA_026260075.1 Sisor rabdophorus
GTTTTTGGACTGTGGGAGGAAACCAGAGTACCCGGAGGAAACCCACGCAAGTGCATGGAGAATATGCAAACTCCGCACAGAAAGACCCTAAGCCCAGGATGCGAACCCAGGACCTTCTTGTTGTGAGGCAATGGTGCTAACCACTTCGCCACCGCGCCACCTCAATTCAATTCAATTTTACAATTCAGCTTTATTTATACAGCACTTTTAACAATGATCATTTTCTCAAAGCTGCTTTACATATGCATATGCAGGGTGAAAAAATATAAGTTATTTGTTTCTGGAGAGCAAGCCAGGCATGGAAAACTCCATAAGGCTAATAGAAACAAACCTTGAGAGAACCAGACTCAACAGAGAAACCATCCTCATTTGGGTAAGGTGAGGTGATTATTTTTTTATATATAGTTCACATTGTCAATTTTAAATGGTATTTTGAAAAGTACCACGTTTTGATAAATATTTGATATTAAATATTACTGCAATCAAGTGTTAAAATAAGAAGATATTTAAAGTATATATTGTCCGATATTGATACTTTTTGAAACTGATACAGATTATTAGCATGTTTACCCGAGTGATATATATTGTTTTACTTCTGATTTTGACCCAGTGATAGCACTGATAGCACTGAACAGCACTGAACTGACTCTTTTTGAGTCTTTCTCCGATTAATAATCACAATTCTGCAGTGCTACAATAGCCAATATATCAGTGGGTCCAAGATCACAAAAATAATACTTGATAATGGGAAACTGGGGTAAATATCAGTAAAACAATTTATAGGCCGAGCTGTGATTTAATTTACAGTTTACATTGATTTTTAACATGTATAATATAAAATCTCAATCTTTTCCATTTATCTTCCTATGTGTGTTCGGTAAAGAAGAATTTGACTAGTAGTGTGAGTATTAACCATGATGTCAACTGTAATTTGAACATTAATAGACAGCATTTGTTCGATCATGGTTTTCGTCCACATTAAAAAAAGCTGCCCATTGTTTCCTCTACTCCACCTTTAATGTCGTATTTTCTCTCTCCTTGACTGTAGAGATGGGAAGGGAAAAAGGGATAAACGTCCTCACGCCTTCTGTTGCGCAAAACTGACAGCTCATTACTTCAGAGTTCAGTTCATTGCAATCCATTCATCTGTTCTGCCACATTCACATTTCTGCAGCTGCCCTTCCTCCCTTCTCCCCCCCTCCTCATTAGCTAGAACAAAAGCGTGTAATGCAGAATTTATTAAAGACGATCAAACACTGCTCCACCAGGGCAATTTAATATAGTTTCCATTATTAACACTATCAAGATTGTTATTAATACGTTTTAAATGCGTTTTTCATGTTTGAGGTCGTTTTCTGTATGCCTTTGATCGAGGCACAATCTTGTCAAGGTCAATGCCTTGTACAGACAAGAGGAAAATGATTTTAAACAAATCCTGGCACTGACTGAGCTTCCACATCACAGTGAAAACACCTATGCTCAGATGTACCCCTGTCTACTGCCCTATGTGAGCTTCGGAATAAGCGGGTATAGAAAATGAATAAATAAATGTATTAATGTGTGAATCTTCCATTTGTGCTGTAACAGTGCTTGCAATTTCTCTGCAATATAAGTCACAGCAAACAGCAAAAAACTGTTTGCCCCATTAAACAATCAACCTACATATATTGCAAGTATATTACCTCATATTGCGTATTTGCAGTGTATTTAAACAAATATTTTTATTCATTCATTTATCTTTTATACACGCTTATTCCCGAATTCCCCATATTCTCGGGGTCACAGGGGTCTACTGGAGCCTATTTCAGCGCACATAGGGCGAGAGGGAGGGGGTACATCCTGGATAGGTAAGTGTTTTAAGTAACACTTAGAACACAATACGGTAACCAACCAATAACAAGACTGATGATGAATACAACACAAGAAACTAAGGAAATAACAGATGTCTGTTTAAAACAGCCCTATAAGTGCCATACAGTTGCAATGGTTAAGGGTCCACATTCATCTATTTATCTTTATACTTGCTTTTTCTCTGAGTTGGGGTCATTGCTAAAGCTTATCCCAGCGCACATAGGGCAAGAGGCAGGGGAACACCCTGGACAGGTTGCCAGTCCATCGCAGGGCCACATACACTCTTACGAGCATTTTAGAATCACCAATCAACCTAATCAAATCAAATCAAGAACATCGCTTACCACCAATCAAGTACCCCCCAAATACCAGTTACATAGTTCCAGATAAGCAAGCAGTAATTACGAATAATTTCTACACCAAGGATTCCCCCTTTTTATTCTCTTTATTTCTTAATATCATCTACCTTGATCTAATTTCATCTACCTTGATTCCCAACCACCTTTCCCACTCTCAGCCATTATGAATTTCCACTTTACCATGTGGATATAATGAGAGCAACTTTTTTTGCTAGTAAGCGCTGTTATATGACTGGCCAGGGAAAAAAGCTGGAGCATGAGCTTCATAATCTTAAAGGAAACTAAAGCAGGAAGTCTCAGCCCAGTGAAACATTTCTCTATGTCTATTTAACCTTGTTTCGTAGGTAAGTGTGTTAAGAGTAAAGAAAGACTTGCAATGTTCATATAGACATTGTTCTGCTAGGAAAGCAGCTGTAATCAGACCCATTCTTTAAGGTTCCAGAGAGAAACCATCAGTTTTAAATCAGTGTAACTGGTAAATAACCGTATTTTCATTCCAGAAAGCTTACTAGCACATTGTTAATGGATTGCCTTTAGTATTGCAATTGTTTTGGGGATTAGCATCACATTTTGCATAGCATATCATTTTACATGCACTGCTCAGCACGGGCTATAATGTTGCCTAGTTTTGTAAATAACAAAGTGTTTATAATAGCTAACAAAAGAAGACGCACACAAATACCATTCACTCTTTGTCTTTCTTTCTTTCTTTATTTATTTCCTCTTTTCTTACTTGTTCTTTCTTTCCTCCCTTACTTTCCCTCAATCCCTCCCTCCCTTTCTTTTTTGATATCAGTTTTAGAATGTCTGATCTTTTTGTCAGTTTCTTTGATGATTGACACAATTCTATAGATTTTAAGTAAAAGTGCTTACAATAGCAAACCAATTTAGGTGAATTACAGAGCTGTTTTGGTGTTTGGTTTTGTGGTTAGCACAGTTGCCTCACAAAAAGAAGGTCCCAGGTTCGAATTTCTATTTGTGCTGCATAATAACACATTAAATGAAATAACACTAAGTTCACATTAAGTGAAAATAACACATTATGAGTTCTGTTAAACTGAGAAACTAAACCACAGTATGACATTTGTATATTTGACTGCATTTGGTACAACCCGTAACAAGCGAAGTTTAACCAGGTTAAGAATCCCTGGATATGAAAATGCAAGCTGGCTCGCATGACTGACACTCAGACTGACATGCTGTGTGAAAAGCTATTTTGCTGTTTAAATCAACTCAAAGGAGCAAGCCGCAGAGTGGCACAGTGGACAGGTGGCACTGGGACGCAAACAGACAGGTCATTAAAATGATCGACGGATTGAGTCCGAATCAAACTAATATGTGACAAGGGTTTGTGTTTGAAAAAAAAACAACTTTCTGACCTGGCTTGAGAACACCAAAAATTAGTCTGTAATAGATGCTAATACTAATAGTGTGACTAGTTTTTGCATAACGATACTAGTAAATAATGATTTTACACTTTTGGTAATTCTGAAGCAGAACTTCAAAATACACATTTTATTTCACCTAGATGAGATTATTATAGTGAAACTTTTACCACGAGAAATAATGCAGATCTGTTCCAACCATCCAAAAATATTTCCTTTCTTTCTTTCTTTCTTTTATTCATTTATTATTATTTAATATTCGCTTATTCCCTAGCTAGGGGTTACAGGGTTCTGCTGGAGCCTATCCCAGCGCACAAAGGGCAAAAGTCAGGGGTACACCCTGAAAAGGTTGCCAGTCTAGGGTCACACATGGATAAACAACCACAGAAACTCACACTCACTCCTATTGGCAATTTAGAGTCACTAATCAACCTAAAGTAAATTTATTTGGTTTGTGGAAGAAATCCGGAGTAAACCTACACATGTAAACTCTGCCCAGGAATCATATAGTTGACCTTCTTCCTGTGAGGCTACCGTGCTAGCCACATCACAGTAGTGATGTTCATAAAAGAGAAAGTCATTGTTCAAAGATTGATTGATAATCATTTTTACCGATATCTTTCTCTTTTTTATTATTATTTTTATAAAATTCCACCCACCGTTCTTTGACATTGTCCTGAGGTTTTGGAGAATTACACACAAGATTACCATTATGGTATTGTATCATATCTGTTTTTAAAATTTATTTCTTAATACAAACAATAAACTATGACCTGCATTAAAAATTGAGTAAAGTAGAAGTATTTAAGTTAGGAACACACTTCACAATCCTGCTTGCTGCATGGCAGCCTAAATGTCACATTTGTTTAATAATGTATTGCAATATCTGACAACCTGAGGCAAGTTCTGAGGTCGGCAGTGAGACAGCACATGCAGTCATGTGTTAGAAACGTAAAAATCTACCAAATGCCATTTTTTAGTTTATTGGAAGTTTAAAGTCAAGCTACAAGCTACAGACAGAAGACCCTTAACCCTTAAGAACAGTTTCTTTAGTGCCATGGCTGTATTTAAGGTAACAGTGTGTGTGTGTGTGTTTTTTTAATAAGTGTGTGATAGGGTGACTGCAGGCTACAGTGAAGAAAGTGTCACGCAAAAGCGTTGAGTCTCTAGAGAGAGAAGAGGGGGAAATAATGAGATGATCAACAAGAAAAGAAAAAGTACTTCTCAAATGGCCTGAGGGGGAAAAGGACCTTCACAGGTACTGCAGTTCTTTTTTCCTTTTTGCCACAGCTACTCCTTTTTATACTTAAAGTTATTTATGGACGCTTTAATCGCATATCCTCAGATTTCATTACAATCTATTGATTTAAAATTCCCCTGAAAGTTTTTTTTAATAAATTTTTTAAATAATAAAAGTCTTAAGTTATCGATCGGTAGGGGTTAGCATGGTCGTGTCACAACAAGAAGGTTCTGGATTTGATTCCCAGTCTTTCTTTCCGAAGTTCTTCCCACGCTTGCGTGGTCCAAAAACATATGCATTAGGTTGATTGGTGATGCTAAATTGTCCTAGAGGTAAATGTGAGTGCGTCTTGGTGTGTGTGGCCCTGCGATAAATTAGCGACCTGTCCAGGGTGTACCCCTGCCTGGGAAAGCCTCCAGCAGACCCCCGTGACCCCAGAATCGGGAATAAGCGGGTATAGAAGATGAATGAATGAAAAGCTTACACTAGTATTCCAACTTCCATAAAATGTCTTATGAACATTATTCAAACTAATATAATTTAAATTCCAAGTTTGTGTGTGTGTGTTAATGTGTGGGCGGGGTTAGCCTTTTCCATGTGTGTTGGGACAAAGTGAAAAAAATATCCATTAAGAATTGGTGGGAAAGTTAAGTAAGGTAATGAAGTAATTTTAAAGTGCTATAACTCCTTTTTATATTTATTCATAGAGTCCTCTTGTCTGCCTTAAACCCTATAATACTTTACTGAATTGTTCTATGTATTATACAAAGGAATTAGGTAGAAAAAAGCATTAAGTAAAAAATCCTCTGAATTAAGTGTGTTTTTTCTTCTTCTAAATGTAATCTTGTTGAAGGCATTCAGTAAGAGTCCACAGTGTGTGTGTGTGTGTGTGGTTCAAACAAACCTATTACCTCATTACAGGAAGAACAAGGTGTGATGTTCTCCGAAAAGAAATACATTGTGTTTTCTTCCAAGTTTTTAGTTTAAAAAATCTTTCCAAAGCTTGTGCTTACATTTCATGTAAAAAATTAGAGAATAAGTAGGTGGGTGGGCGGGTGAAGTGATGAAGCTAAACAAAAAAACTTTACCAATAATAAAGCTAATTTTAAAAAGATTATGGTTATGAGTGAGAATCAACCAATTATCTACTGTATTTTATCAATATAAAATATTTATTAGTAATTTACCTTCACTATTATTATATCAAATGAATAGCAACACTTGACAAGGCACAGTGTTTTTTAATTTATTTTATGACTCAACTATTTTATATTGCTATATTAATAAATAATGTTTAGTTGTGTTTGCTGTAAGCTGCATCTCAGTTCACTAGTTCTCAGAAACAAAACCTTATATGGGTTCTGCATATCTGCTATCGGTCATATAAACTGTATCAGTATCTGTCTAAACAACAAATTGATATCAGTCGATGTCTAATTTAGATTTGTTTTTCTTCTATCCCATCTAGGCCGCTATAAGGAATTATCTCATCAACAATCAACATTGTTTAGTAGCTTATTTCACACTACAGTGGTTTAAAACTATGGAAGAAACCCAACCTATTTCTTAAAAATATGCCACTGTGAGAAACGTGTGTAACGGAAAGCGAAAGCCGAGGTGAAGAAGCCATATTTGCTTTGTGTCCTATTTCTCATTCGTTCCCTTGAGGGCCAGTTTCATACTGTTTGTGATGGACATGGTTTGTTCTGCCCAGGGGTGAAGCTGGCACATCACACACAGAGCCACTCAAAGGATGACAGCTGATGACATTTTCCTCACACAATTAGAATGCCAAAAGGACCAGTGGCACAGAGCTAAAAATAATCAGAAAAAAGATCGATCAGAACTGAGAAGGATCAACAAACGAGAATTGTATTATATTTTATTTATGATTCATGAATTGAACATTTTTAATCATAATTCTATAAAATAGATCAAGAACCACATATGACTAAAACTAACACCTTGTCACATTCCTTTTCGGGTGTTTTATCTTCTATACCCGCTTATTTCCTAACTAGGGTCATGGGGGTCTGCTGGAGCCTATTTTATAGCTCATAGATGTGGGGCAAGGGTACACCCTGGACAGGTTGCCAGTCTATTGCAGGGCCACACATAGAGAAACAACCCCACAAACTTACACTTACTCCTAACTGTGGGAGGAAACCGGAGTACCTGGAGGAAACCCACGCAAGTGCTGGGAGAACATGCGAGCCCATGACCTTCTTGCTGTGAGTCAACTTGTCTTTATACAGAAAATAAAAGTAGTTGGTGAATTAACATACAAGGAACTGTGGTTAAGAAATTAGAAAACTTCAAAGGAAAGAAGTCCATCCTGGCATATGTTACACAAAATCTTTGCCATTATATGTTAATGCCCAACAATAAGTGTGGTTAATAAATAAAACAAAAGCCTGACCCTTTGATGTGAAAAATAGAATTCGATTAAAAACGATTTATTTACCAGGTTTGAAGTATGCGATCATGGCACTGCATAGTAAATACCACTACCTGACACAGGACCTGTTTATCAGCCGGATGTAAACAACCAATGACAACAACCTGACAAAAAGTTAGGGGTCAGGTTTAAAAGGGCAGAACGCTATGCTAATTAGGTGTTAGGTGTATTGCAAAGTGGCAAGACGGTGAAATTACTGTCTGTTGGAATGCTCACACTGGAAAACAATTCAACTGTGGGACAGACTTTAAAAAAAATACAAAGGTAATGAAGTCAAATTGTTCATGAGAACTAAAGACAAAGTCTACTTTAAATATCTTAAGTCATGAAGAAGAATATTTTTTTACAAAGGTCCCCCAATGTTTTGTTTTTACAGAAATAAACACAAAAATATTTTTATTTCTGCTTTAAATTTTTTACTGCTGTTAAATTGAAAATAAATTTCCTAACCAATTAGAGTTTAGAAAAGAGTTTTGATCTTGAGCATAACCATTAACCTTTACCTGTTTATTTGGGAATGATGTATCTCAGTGTTTAAAGTATTAAGGCCAATGGCTGCTGATCAGATGATCTTGGGTTTAATTCCTAGCACCAGTATGATGACACTGCTGGCACCCTGAGCAAAACACTTAAACTTTATATAGAAATAAATGTCATCTAAATTAGTGGATATATACTCACACCCATGGGCAATTTAGAAGTTGATTGGTGAATCAACTTAATGCCCATGATAAACTGTTGAATGAGTACCTGGAGTAAAACCACGCAAGTGCAGGGAGAACATGCAAACTCACAGAAATACCCCTTGCCTGGGAATCGAACCTGGGACCTTCTCGATGTGAGGCAACAATGCTAACCACTAAACCACCAGATGCTTACTGGCTGCGTTTCTGTCATTGCGAAATTAACAAAATAAAGCCTTGCTCCACAACATGGATTGCTTTCAGTCGTCTCCCTTGCAAAGATTCAGAAGTGCTATGCTTACCTTTGTCAGCAGATTGAATGTAGCATTCATACAGAGCTTATCTTAATAAGCCCGAGGCTAATGCAGCTGCTGCCGATAATTTAGTGCCAAAATTAAAAAGCAGTTCAAAACTATTGCAGTATTTTGGTTTCGGAACAAATGACCACATGCAGACTGAAATTCTATGTTAAACATGTAAACATGAAGTGACAACGCAAAAAGGAAACTATAAGTCTTTTCCCCAAATCAAGCACATGCGTATCTGCTATGCACAGAAAAAGAACAAACAAAAACACAGTGTGTTTGACGAAACATGGTGATTATATCATTTTTAAACCTTTTAATCATCTGGAATAAAAATATTTTAGACCTTTAAAGGGAGGGTTAGTAAATTGGTGCTATTTTATATATGTTTAAAAAAGAAACGTAATATTGGTCTTCAACTACTGATAGTACTCCTTCTCCTTCTCTCTATTAAAACTTATCCTCTTCTATTTCTACTATTCCTTCTGCTATTGTTACTAAGTACTACCACATTCAACCTTTATTCCTAGTCCCACCAATTCTACAACCCATCTTTCTCCTTCTATTTCTATACTAAGAACTCTATTAATACTCTTATATCTTTATTAATAACTATAATATTAATAACTATAATATAACACTATTCCAATCACTATTATTACTAGTACTACCACTCCTGACATCACTACCACTTACTATTATTACTACTAATACTTCTACTGATACGCTCCTGTTACTACTATTTGTACTTTTATTAATACTACTACTTCCATTGATACCACTTAGTATTTCTATTATTGGTGGTAGTACCTCTACAGATACTAGTCATCCTAGTACTACTACTAGTACTACAGCTACTACTATTGATACTGATACCACTACTTATTACTACAACTAGTGCTTGTACGGTTACTACTGGGCCCATGGTTAAGGCCTTTAAACTTTACCTGCTTAGTTGGATGAAAGTAGGAGATCAGTGTAAGTCACTCTGATAAAGAATGTATGCCTAATGCTATATATGTAAATGTACTAATACTCCTTCTTCTTTTTATCACTTACTTATCACTAGTACTACTACCACTGGTACTTTTTCATGGTACTTCTATTAAAATAAAAAAAGGAACCTGATAACAATTGTTCATAATGCTGGTAGAAAAAGGAATAATGCAACCCAACATTTGGATTGCATCATGTGTCATTTAAGCAGCATTATTTACAATTTTATGTGATCTAAAATTAAATTATTTGATACCCGCTTATTCCCAAACTCAGGTCATGTTTCACCAATCAACCTAATGACAACCTAACCTGTTTTTGTACTGTGGGACGAAACCAGAGTAAACCCATGCAGGTGCAGAAAGAACAAAACTCTGCATAGAAATACTCCTTGTCTGGGAATTGAACCTGGGACCTTCTTGTTGTGAGGCAAACTGCTAACCACTACACCACTGTACAGTCTGTTAGTGGTAATTTTTTTGCAGTAATATACATTCTTTCGTGAAATTAACGCTGTTATTCCCTATTTGAGGAACCCACAACCCGTTATCCAGCAATGCTGATGGGCGACATATTTTGGGGCCTTTAAAGGCCTCTGTTTATCAGCAATAAAAAAATTTTTTAACATTGATGTAGGAGTATGTCTTATGCAGAATTGGTGTAACAGAAGCCCAAACTCTATATATAATCTTTTCACAGGGCCCAAAATTGCTAGCAGCACCCCTGAGGCTACATCAATGGTATTGACTTTTTAGTTCTTAAAAAATGTAACATTAGTTTAAGAAGAAAAAAGAGTATCATTAGCTCTTCATTGTATTAATCAGTTGTAGATCCTGCATACAGACGCATGCTCTTGCTGTAAAGTCCCTTTTATTTGTTAGCGTGGCTTTGTCGTGTCTTTATTAAGGAAACAATGCAGAAGCTCATCTGTCTGCTCTGCTTTATTTCGTCAGGCGTGCTGAAAGCACGACCTCGCTCGCTCAGCCCGTAATTACCCGTTTCCTTTTATTTATGGAACTGTGCAGTTCAAAAGAAGAAACAAAAGCAGCAATTGTGCAACCCGGTATATGTCTAGAGAGCCGTCTAGTGTTTATGCTTTTTTTTCATTTTGTAGGTTCAGATCCTCATACAGAAAGAGATGAAAAATAAAACATGAGAAACCAGTTTTTACTGCTTGCTTATGTTTTTAAGACGGTGCTTCTAAAATAAAGAACTGGTCTACTAGCTTTACCCGTTAGTAGGACCCAGATGCTGCTGAAAAGTAATCATTGGCATAGTTCTGTCAACCTCTTTAGAATTTCTGTAATTTAGTCATTTAATATCCTGCCACAACCACTTAACGGATTTATGCACTGAGCAATTAGTGCAATTGAAACACATGCTAATTTAGAATACAGCAACATTCTTGTGGACATGTTTAAGATGTTTACCAAATTATTTCTCACTATTTTTTTCCAGTGTTCACGAGTCTTCTTTTAGCTATTTATTTAAGGATCCATTGATCTGTTGGGTGAGAGGAACTCCAGTGAGATCCAGTAAAATCTAATGAATGCTAATTTTTAAGCATGCTTGGAATTTTTATTGCTGCTGTTTTTCCAGTTCGTGTGTAATTTTAAAATTCATATTAGACAACCATTTTTATTGAAATATAATACTCTGGTGAGTAAAAAAAAGATACAGACATACTGTAGATACACCCATGCTTTCATCTATTATTGTATAATTTTCATATACTGTAATTGTTAATTTAAACCATAGCCTGTTGCTCTTTACGTTAATGCAAATAATAATTACTTTTTGTACTTGAAAGGAAGTGTAATTAAAATTTATATAACATTTTATGTGCTCCCTGAGGAATAAAATTGTACCGCACAGTTCAATTTCATTGGTATGTTTTTACAAAGGAAGGTTTAGAAAAGCAGCAGCGGTGACACTGGATCAGTTTCAAAGTGTTTATTCATTCAATCATCTTCTATACCCATTTATTCCTGAACTCGGGGGTCTGCTCGAGCCTATCCCAGCGCACACTGGTAAGAGGCAGGGGGTACACCCTGGACAGGTCGCCAATCCATCGCAGGGCCACAGACATACAACCACACGCACTTACATTCATTCCTATGGGCAATTTAGCATCACCAATCAACCTAATGCATGTTTTTGAACTGTGGGAAGAAAGTACCTGGAGGAAACCCACGCATGCATGGGGAAAAACATGCAAACTCCGCACAGAAAGACCCTGTGCCTGGGATTCTAAACCAGGACCTTCTTGTTGTGTGCTGACCGTGCTAACCACTGCTGGAGCCTATTGCAATCAACCAATCAACCTAATGTAGATGTTTTTGGACATTGGGAGAACCAGAGAACCCAAATGAAACCCATGCAAGCCTTGGGGAAACATGCAAAATCTGCACAATGCCAAAGCACTGCCCTTACTAGGTAACAATTTCTTCCAATTCATTCCATAGAACTACATTACCATTCAGCCCTTGTCACATGTCCTTCTGATCATTCCCACCTGTTCTGTGTTTCCCAGAATCAGTTGGAATAGGGTCAGAAGATCGTGCAAAAGACATTAAAACTTTCTATCCCTTTTTAATTTACTTGTTTCTGTTATTTTTTAATTAATAATTATCACAGAAAATCACAGAATTTTTTTTAGCAGTTTAACAAAAACAAAACTCTTCTGGATGGACTTGTATGGTGGGATCATTTCTAGGTAAACAAAGTAAGTAATATTTTACAACTATTTACATCTCATATGTATTAATCAATGTAGTTATAATCATACTATTAGACCAAATTAGTTTAAGCAGCAATGTGGGGCATAATAAAATTAGTAAAATAAAATAGTTTCAGTAAATAATGTTGATAGTAACTGATTTACCTAATTACTAAATTACTGTAAAATAGCTAGGGAAAGTAAATAATACATTTAAAAAATACTTGTCCCCAATATTAAACAGGTTTAAAAAATGTTTCCAATAAACAGGTTAAATGAATAAAATAAACACAAAATAGTTCTAAATGTTCTCATCAAAAATATATAATAATCTAAACTATTTCTATGTTGGTGTAAGACAATGTAAGTCTCCTATCAAGTTAATTTTTAAAAAAATAATTATTTAAAGAGAAATAAAACACAGTAGATAGTATAGAACATTTTAAAATGTATTGCACATACAACAACCAGCCAACAAATAAATTATGCTTCCTGAGAAATTTGTCACATAAAAATAAATTTTGTTCGCCTCCCCCAAACACACGCTTACATATACATTGGTTTTTCTGTTTCGGAATGCAAAACTAGTTGTTTGGTGGTTTAAGGGGACACCCCTTTTCCAGAGCCCTGCTGAGATGATAGAACTAAAATAAAATGGTTTAAAGCTAAAGATGATGAATCTGGATTAAAGTTTTATTCACACACACACACACGCACACACACACACACACATACAAATCATGGTGTTTGTCCTTCCACACAATAGCCTGGATTGTATAATGGATTTAAGTAAAAAAAGACAGACGGCAAAGTGATTCAGATCATGTTTTGGTGACAGTGGGAATAGGCTCCAGTAGAAAAAGGTAACAATGCACAGAGAAGTATTGTGCTTTGCTTTTTTTGCTTTTAGTTCATCTAGTGTTAAATACTTGTTTGCATTTTTGTTTTCTATGTACAAAAACTGAAAATGTTTTACTAGCTAACAATTTCATAAAAACACTGCTGAGATAAAGCTCAAATTGACTAAGCATCAAACAGACCATGGTGTTTCTCCATCTGCCCAATAGCCCAGATTGTTTCCAGGCAACATTTTTTTACATATATTTCCTAAAAATGTTTTTTAAAAAGAAAACCATTTGTTAGTGTTGATATAGTCCAACGAGCTATAACTCAGCTGGCAAACATGCTATAAAAAAGGGTAAAAAAAGCTTGGAAACAATTATGTACACTCACAATGTGAATAATAAAAAAAAACATAAAAAATTGTAGACATGCCTTGTAATGTACATGCCAACAGGTTTTACATAGTCTCCTCTATGTGAAAGTTTGTTGTATTGATTTAACATAAAGACTCTGCTTTTTTATTCTGCCTCACTAATCAGAAATGTATTACTGGAATAAAGACTACCACATGTCTCATTTTATCTGTTCCTCTCTTATCCGGTGGGATGGGATTTGTTTCAGCTCCTTTTAATTCTTCAATCTGTGTTTGCGCTTGTAGAAGCACAACCAGGTCATAGACACACTGCAGAGGGGTGGACGTTTCAGATCCATCAACTACTGAGTGTGTGTGTACGTGTGTGTGTGTGTGTAATCATGTGACTGATTAACAGTGGAAATAATTGTGTTATAAATAAATAGCTTTCATTTTATCTGTTAACAAATAATCCCCCACCCTCCCACTCCCTATAACATTATTACTGTATTGAAGTTTACTGACGCGCTTTTAATTAAATTTAGGTTGGATACGCATTTTTCTCTAGTGTGTGTGTTAGAGGAGTGGAGTGCTGGGGTAGGGTGGGACACAACTAATTATAATTGTCAGGGGCAGTTCTTGAATTTCCTTTGAAAGGCCTAGCCCTCGCTACTTTGACCTTTTGTTGGTGATGTGAATTGGTTTGATCAATTGAACATTTGAAAACTTTATTTTTAAAATGATTTTAAATCAGCAATGATATTGCCAAATATGGTGATTTTGAGGATTAATTACCATCCTTTCCATGGTAAAATTGCTTAATCTTTTCTCACAACATAAATTTGGTCTTTTTAAAATTGTTTGATCAGTTAATAATATTCATTTTTTTTTAAAATAGTAATAATTTTTATAAATTTAACAATTGGGCGGCGCGGTGGCGCAGTGGTTAGCACAGTTGCCTCACAACAAGAAGGTCCTGGG
>JAOTQW010066851.1:0-14171 GCA_026260075.1 Sisor rabdophorus
TAGGGCGGAAGGCAGGGGGTACACCCTGGACAGGTCGCCAATCCATTGCAGGGCCTTGTTGGATCTAGTTACTAAATTTCATTAATTATTGAAGCAATATTATGCATCCCTAGTTGTAGGTGATTAAGAAATAATCAATGATGGCTGATAATGGAAAAATGATAAATGATAATTGGTCATTAAGAAACACCGCAGTCACTAAATGTTTTTTTGATAAAGAGCCTTATTTCAGACTTATAGTGATATATATTGTTGAGTTGAGACTTACAAAAGCCTGAAAATGACAGGTTGGCAGAGCTGGGGTTTAAACCCTAAATCTTCCAATCAACAACCTGAAACCATAACTTTTGAGTCATGCAGAAATAAAGCATTTGGATATTTATCAATCTCTGTAATGTCTGTTTGTGAAGTTTAGGTAGCGTTGATGTTGTGTGGATTGATACTAAGGATTCCTTTGAACTTTAGAAAAACATTTTGAAAAATTATGTGTTCAATGGCTCCAGAAAACATGTTTTTCCCTGTTAATAGTCTCAGAAGATGTTTTTTGGACCCCTAAAATAATTTCTCATCAAAATATATACACTTGACAATCATTTGCATTACAACAGGTTTTTGCATGAAAGTTTTTTAGACATGTAGATTGTCTCTCATATTTGTGCTATGAGAGACGTTCAGAGCATTGTAGACTGTCGTGTGTGATCGGGTTGCAAAATGACTTATTCACTAAAGGATCCATAGAAACTGAAAGCGCAGGTAAATGCACACTCAGAACTACAAAGTTAGATGCCTGCAGAAAAAAATATGCTTGGATTAAAGGCATCCCTGTAGAAGAGGAGAAAAGATGTGAATAAAAAAGTAAGTGAGTGGCACAGACAGAGGTGTTACAAAAAAACACAAAAACCGACTGCTGAAAAAGAACTGTGGCTTGTAATTGCCACATACTATTACACATACTGCCACATATTTAAAACCTCATCTTAAAAGTAAACATCAGTGTGGCCTTACAGTATAAACTTAGGAAACCTAAGGTAAGAACCAAAACAAGAATGGGGGGAGGGGGCAATCCATCATTAGTTTCCTTATCTTGCTCCAGCTGAAAATAGGGCTGATACAGGCATGTAATACCTTTCTACAAATGTGTGTCACTTGTCTTGAAAGGTTAAAAAGCACTCCTTGTCGTGCTTTTGCTTCAAGTAAGAGGCTTGTAGGTCTGTTTTATATAAATAATTTGAATTCTGTAAGATGAAATATTTCTTTAAAGCCACATTCCTTTTTGCTGCCTTGAGTAGATTTTCTTTTGCAAAGAAAAGCATCTAATCCCTGTATATTTGAAATGTACATATAATTTTTTCCATTGTACACCTGGTACTATAAGCCCAAGAGGTAGTTTTCCAGTAATAATTTTGTCCTCTAGACGGCTATTCAGTCAAGACCACAAAATCTTTACTGCAGAATGGAAAAACTGACTGATTTGTTTGGTCAGAACCACCTGCCCTGAAAAACAATAAATTATAATAGCATGCTACGTTTTTAAATACTCTTGACAAGTTTATAGAACTTATCCAACAGTGTGAAGAGTTTTTTCTTAATTCCAATCGAAATACCAGTCAATGGGAAATAATCTATTTTATTACCAATGGAGCTGGTTGCTTAGTGGTTGAGATGACTGATACGTGGAAGATCAGGGTTTGATTACCAGCACCACCAAGTTGCCACTGTTCAGCCCCTGAGCAAGGCACTTAACCCCCAGTTAATTAGTGGTATAACATAGATTAATGTAAATTGTTCTGGATAAAGACATTTAAAAAATGCTGTAAAGAGCCAAGTTGACAGACTTGGCTATGGAAGGGCTTAAAACTGGGTCTTCCTGGTCTTCTTTGATGGTGGTGTAGCTTAAACCTAAGTCTTCCATGTCTTTAATGAACAACTCAGCGCTTTGAGTCAGCACTGTCCCCACATGTGAATAATGTAACAAATAAATAGAGTGGTGTTATAATACTTAACATTGTTTACGTAAAATTAATTATTAACATTATTTATCTTCTATACCTGCTTATTCCATAAACTGGGCTCACTGGGTCTGCTGGAGCCTATCCCAGCAAATATAGGGCAAAAGTGGTGGCTTAAATGGCCGAGGCGCTAGGGCAGGGGCACACCCTGAAGAGGTCTCCAGTCCATCGCAGGGCCACACATAGAGAAACAACCACGCACCCACTCCTATGGCAAATTTAGAATCACCCAATCTACATGTTTTTGGACTGTGGCAGGAAACTGAAGTACCCGGAGAAAACCTGCACCAGTGTGGGGAGAACATGCAAACTCAGCACAGAAAAACCTGGGAATTGAACCGACAACCTTCTTGCTGTGAGGCGAACGTGCTAACCACCACACTGCCCCAGTTAAAATAATTATAATGTTAATTAAGGTGGCACAGTGGTGTAGTGGTTAGCACAGACACCTCACAGCAAGAAGGTCCCGGGTTCAATTCCTGGGTCTTTCTGTGCAAATTTGGCATGTTCTCTCCACACTTGCGTAGGTTTCCTTCAGGTACTCTGGTTGAATTCCACAGTCCAAAAACATGTACATTAGATTGAGTGGTTACCCATGCATTTTGCCCAATGTGCTCTGGGATAGGCTTCACAGACCCCCGTGACCCCATTATATATTCATTCATTCATTTATCTTCGGAATGAATGAATATATATAATCATTTTGGTTAAATTGCTGTGGTTTAAGATGTGCTGTTATTGAAAAACAAATATGTGGATTATGTTTCTTTAATAGCACATCATGGCTGACGGTGTTTATGTGATCTTAATACAAGTAGGTAAAAAATATTTTCTCTTTTTTTAAATTATCTGAGCCAGACTTATTTACAGATTTTCTTTTTCCTTTCACCTAAAGTTACAAATCTAACCCAGTATTGTTCCCGCTGGCTTTCCATAACCGAGACGCTCAGATAAGCACCAGGTGCTCGTTTAAATTATTCCCTATCGACTGCTTATTAATTTGGAATAAAGAAATAACTCTCCACGCTGTTGGGTAAGTTATACAAACTCTTCAAAAGTACTTAAGAACGTAACATGTTAAATTATAGCGAATGCATATAAGTTACAAATTTATATAAAATATGTTTATATTCCTTTCGTTCTGTCAGGAAAAAAGTCTCCAATAGCAAATAAGCTCAGTTTTCCTGTCAGCTTCTGTTAATTTAGGTTACAGTGAATTTTTTAACCTAATTTTTTATAGGCTTGCTGCGAATTTTCTTGTATCGGTTTTAAGTACTTTTAATGTGCATATTGTGATTTTCTTTAAATATAATAAGGAAAGAAAATGTAAAAATGCGGTTAATTGGGAATTAGTGTCCGTAAGTTAATTGCGGCCATTTTGTTTTTTTTGTAACGTCGCCATATTGCAATTCATATTGATCTTCAGCTTCGTTCTCTGTGAGTCATAACCACTTCTGCTTATTGAATTTATATTTTCACAGCAACAAACAATTTAATATAACTCTGTAAATAATTTTCTATTTTGGGTTTTCGAACCGTAATTTTGAAATGTTACAAAAATGGAAAAAAAAATAAAGAAAGATCCAATTTTCTTAACATCCTTCATTCATTCATCCATCTTCCATACCCGCTTATTCCCGAAACATTCTGTACAGTTCGCCAAACCATGCAGGGCCACACACACACAACCACATGCACTCACATTTACTCCTATGAGCAATCAACTAATGCACATGTTTTTGGACTGTGGGAGGAAACCAGAGTACCCGGAGGAAACCCACACAAGCGCGGGGAGAACAAGCAAACTCCGCACAGAAAGACCCAGGACCTTCTTGTTGTGAGGCAATCGGGCTAACCGCTGCCCTCTTAACATTATAAAAATATTTATTTATTTATTATGTTTAATTTATAGTGTTCTAAAGAGAGATTTAACTCAACATCATAAGAGCGAAGGAGATCGATAACTTTGTTGTCAGAACATTTTTTCTTAACCTTATGAAAACATTTAAACAAATTAGAATAACGTCAAAAGAAAAAAGTTTTATTGGCAAGTATGTTTGCACTTACAAGGAATTTGTTTCTGTATCACAGCTTCCAGCACACAGACTTTGCTGTGTTGAATAAAACAGGCTGATAAATAAAACTGTAGGGTAAAAACTAATTGTGTTTGACAAACAAAAAAACAAACAGAAAAAAGTAAAAAAAACTGAAGCGCAAAACACAGCCGGCCATAACACATTTTCTTGAGTAAGATGTTTGTTTTAGGAAAATTCTGAGAAAGTTGTTTTAAAAACGTTTGCACTGAATCACATGCTATAGATAGTTGACTGGGTTGCAGTTGAAATTGAATTTAATGGGTTTGGGTACTAAATTACATGCAATTACACAAGGAATTAAATGCCATAACAGCAAATCAAATGCTACAGGGACTAAAACTAATGCACAAACTAAAACTGTGCTATGGGTATTGTATTGGTTGTAGTTGGTACTAAATCATATGCAGTAGGTATTTTATTGCGTGCTAAATACCTCAACAGAATGCAGTCGACACTGTTAAAATCAT
The DNA here is from genome assembly GCA_026260075.1 of Sisor rabdophorus. Lineage (NCBI taxonomy): Eukaryota > Metazoa > Chordata > Actinopteri > Siluriformes > Sisoridae > Sisor > Sisor rabdophorus. The sequence continues at coordinate 4,573 of JAOTQW010066851.1, forward strand.
GCTAGTGATTAAATACCCCCCTCTCCTGCGAAAACAAATCAGATTACTCGGACTGATCAGATGTTTTATTGAAAATGCCACTCTGTCTCCGAGCTACTTTTGATTAGCGACACACCACAACACATGCCCATTAACCCCACAGCCATAGTGTTTTGATAAGGCGTGTACCAGATTTGAAGAGCTGATTTGCATTTTAGGCATGGTACAGCAATCAGGTTTCAATCTGGCTCACCAACACAGCCGCACTTTCCAGAGCTTTATTTTAAATTAAAATTTTAATTAGAAAATGCTAATTCAAAGAAGCGTTCACGCTTACATCTCCCCTATGACAGCATTTCAATCCAGTGGCAAAACATTAGCATTTGTGATCTCATGTGATCTTCCCTTACTGTCCTATCTGCACAAAAAGGCAAAATTATCCCCAAATGGTCTGTATATCCTAAAAAAAAAATTGCATTTTAAAAATGTTCGTTATATTTGTTACAATATGCATAGCTAAATTTATTAATTGCATAAGCTAAAAAAACGTAATTATTCAAGTATTCTAATAATTTCTAATTAATTGTTTTTTAATCATTTATTGCAACCCTATTAGAAAGTTTACATTTTAGTTACTGTCAAAGAGACATCCCTCATGTGTTGCTGTAAAAAGACCACGTTATGTTAGAACATTTAATTAATACTTTTCTGAAATTCGAGTATTTAGCATCAACCATATTATAAACAAATTTGTATATTCTGTAAAATAAAATAAATTTTAGTAGCCTGCATGAAAATACATTTCTTATAATTGTTAAGGAGATAAAATCCTGAATCAGAAACTGTCACAATTTCCCTTATTGTGTATGCATTGTCTTTTACATGTTTATTGTAGCCTGACTGAAAGTAGCCTTGTTACGCCGGGCTTGCACGTAAGTCCAGAAACAGGCAAGCATGTTATTGTGAGATTGACAACAATTTATGTATAATTTATGATCTCAGATTAAAGATAAAAAAAAAGAAATGGGATGAGCCTGCTGGGACTTGCAGTGCTATCAGTTTGATATCGTTTTGCTCACACAGATGTTGAACTTAATAATTCCACCATTCATTAGCGCTCATATAACCAGTGCCACCGTTAACCACTCGGCACTGATTGATTTCAATGCAGCCGCCATATCGCTAAATTAAATGAAGCCGTTGAAAGAGGGCATCTGGATACAATACTATTTTTGAGTGAGTGAGTGTGTGTGTGTGATTGAGTGAGTGAGTGTGTAAAAGTGAGAGATTTATGTACAAGTGAATAGGAGTGGTGTGTAAAATGTAAATTTCTGTATGCATGAGAGAGGGTGAGAAAATGTATTACATTTAAGTGTGAGCTGGATGCAGCAGTTTAACTTGATTAAAATATCTGTTAGCATGCATCGCTGTGTGTGTATGTTGCTATTAGACGCCTGCATGATAATCTGAAAATTATTACCTTTTGACTACCTGGAGACTTTCTTAAAATAGTGCCCAGTTTTTATCATGATGGAAAAATTATTTATACTTTCAGGTCACATTAATTTCTGGCACTTGGTAGACACCTTTCAATTCAACTAGGCAGTTTATGGTTAAGGACCATGGTTAAAAGCCCAGAAGTGAAAGAATAGAGGTGCTGAGAATTGAACCCTTTCCTCTCCAATTTGCAGTCAAACACCATATCCACTTAAACTCCTATTTCCATCTGATGTTAGCTTGTTTTGTTTTGTAGGTAAAGAATCATCTTTGCATCTAAAGTACATGTTAGTGAGGGTCAGGGTTTCGATTTTCAGCACCACCAAGTTACCACAGTTTGGCCTCTAAGCAAGGCCCCAACACCTAACGGCTCAGTTGGATAAGAGAGATGAATGTAAGTAGCTCTGGTTAAGGGTGTCTGCCGAATGCTGTAAATGTAAATAATAACAAATGTAATGACACAACCTGCTCTCTGATTCTTTGTTGGGTGAGCGAACAATTAGCCTTCCTTATTACAAACTAACTAACTGTGCTGACATTGTTTACAGGGCCTGGCGAACAACGTTTTTTTCATGTTGATTACTTTCAGTTTTAAAGAACCCATTAGATGCGACATACTGAACTGAACTATGTTTTGTGTGTGTGATAAAAGTTTGAAAAATCTTTTACTGTCTTAAATCAAGCTGTTTTACCTGCATGTAAGAAATTGCATTTTTCTAGTTTTAAGCTAAGAGAATCTGATCCGCTGCCCAGTGTTGGTTTTAACCTCTAATAACTCTCGTTATTATCAAAGTTTTGAAAGAGCAGCGGATGTGGAGGGCTATTATGTAGTAAGAGTTTACTTAAGTACAGGGGTGTTAATCCATTTAGGGCCTTATAAGGAAGTATAAAAAGATTATAAAAATCTGAGGTTTAGTAGAGAGCCAGTGCAGTTTTAGAGAACCATGCTAATATGACCATACTTCCTGGTTCTAGTAAGAACCGCCGCTGCATTTTGGACAAGCCGGAGTATAATTGTTTATTAGTATATTTTTCTTTAATGCTGTTCTTCATACCGTACATGTAATTAAACCATATCGGTTTTGGATTCATGTTTTTTAGCTTCTTATTAAACAAAGTACTAGCCTGTTACTAAGATTCACGAAGGTCTACAACTTTTTAGTAAATCAAATCACTCAATGTGCAATTTGGGCTTTCCGCCCAGGCAGTTATTTTTAGGGCATATAATACAGGGACTTTCTTTAGCTAAACAAGGAGAGACTCGTATACCAAAAACTGATCAACATGATGACCTTTCTGATAAAAAAAAAATGTGAGCATTGCTGTGAATAGTGAGCTTGTGTAAGAGAGTTAAGAGCAACTTTCTGTGCGTTTAAGAACATACAAAGAACGTTAAATATTCCACTAGTATTAACCTTCAACATCAAACATTTATTTTTTTAAACTTTTTTCCTCATACCTGATTGCACCAACTCGTAGCCAAGGGTAAAAGAGTTGTGGAACTAAAAGAACACTTGTTACACTTGCTAGAAAATACACACCGTTTCACAAACCTACAGGCCAAAAGACCAAAAGTAAATAACATGGTGAAACATTACAACATTACAAAACTTTCTACACTTTTGTAAATATAGAGCTACCAGCCTTCCTTTTATTGCATCTGTTTGTCAGCTTTAATTAAATATATATGATTCAATGATGGATGCAATGCAGTCTGCACCACAAAAAACTGCAACAATGTTACATTTATATTTTTGTTTTTCTACTGTGAGACCTGAACAGCAGGAGTCGGTCACGCTCAGCATATTAAATAACTTTAGCTTTTAGAGTCTAGAGTTTTCAAAATGCACATTTCACTCTAAAGTTTGCAAATAAGATCATGTTTTGCTTTCCACGTTTTTCCAATTTCTAAAATTGGAATACATGAATGAATGAATGAATGAATGAAACGTATATGTAAAGCAGCTTTGAGACGATGATTATTGTTAAGGGGGCTCTATAAATAAAGCTGAATTGAATTAAAATAAACATAACCTCCAACATTTAAATTTCCAGGAAGAGATTGGTGCGTTAATATGTGATTTAGGCAGCATTGCAAGTAAACTTTGTCACATGTAAATGCAATGTTTCTAATTACTATTAATTTAAATACTGTCAAGTTTATAATTGCAGCAAGGATAATCATATTAGAGTAGGTGGTGTACGTCAGTTTTAATCGTAATATAAAGGCATGTAAGTACAGTAATTGCATTTTTGCCCTTGACATACTACGTCACAAAAGTGAGTACACCACTTGCATTTCTTTTAAACATTTATTATATTTTATGTGAAAACACTAAAGAAATTAAACTCTGCTATAATTTAAAGTAGTGAAGTAGCTTGTGTAACAGTGTAAATTTGCAGTCTTATTGAAAAATAACTCAACACACAGCCATTAATGTCTAAACCCGTGGCAACAAAAGTGAGTCCACTCTTAAGAGGGTCCAAAATGTTAATATAGTTTGTGTGGTTATGGAAACTTTGCTTTTGACATGTAAACATGACTTAGGTGATTAATTCATTGCTTGAACTATTGAAAATAATTGCATTACTTGTGCAAATGTATACATAGTCACCAAACGGTGCTTGTCAGCTGTTATAGATTGTGGTAGGAAGTCTTTAATTCTTTCCGTCAGTGTCGTTACATGGGGGGGGTGAGAACAGAGGCCGTGGGCGACAAAAAAAAAAGAACAAACATTTTTTCCGTCTCTCCGCTGGCGATGTTGCAAGGTATCGGGGGAGTTTAATTAGCAGTCAAAATTCGTTTTCATTCTCGCATTTGCATGGCCGTATAATAAACAGTGCTAAATGACAGTTTGAAGATGAGCTCAGATTAGTTGCTGAGCACACTAGATCACTGGGTTGCTTGCATAATGACTATGTGCTGATCGAAACGCATTTTGCATTCCACAGTCACTCAGTTTGCTGTGTTCTTCAGGGGAAAAAATATTTAGAGAGCACTTAAAAATCCCAGCATTACCACCATGGTTAATCATAACAAAAAGCACTTTCTGACACCATCAAATTTTTGCTAATATTAACAGTTTTAAGTGCATTCTGTTGGATTAATTTTGTATCCTGTTTTGGCTTAATTTGTGCTTAGTCCTGGTCAGGGTCATGTCAAATCTGGAGACTATCCCAGAAACCAGGGGAGGCAAAAAAGCAAAAAAAAAACAAAACGTTGTGGTGTAGTGGTTAGCATGTTTGCCTGATATCAGGAAGGTTGTGGGTTCGATTGCTAGGTTTTTCTGTGCAGAGGTTGCAGGTTCTTCCTGCACTTGTGTGGGTTTTCTCTGGGTACTCCAGTTATTTCCCGCACTACAAAAACATTTATGTTAGGTTGATTGGTGATTCTAAATTCCCCGTAAGAGTAAGTGTGAGAGTTTGTAGTTGTTTGTCTATCTGCGGCCCTGCAATGGGCTACCGACCTGTCCAGGTTGTACCCGTGCCTTTCACCCTATGAGCGCTGGAATAGGCTCCAGCAGAACCCAGTGACCCAGAATAAGGGAATAAGCGGGTTGAAAGATGAATGAATGAAAAAACATTTTCTGGTTTATGTTGTCTACCAAACGGCAGAAATATAAATGCAATATCTGCAGTTTTTAACCAGATAGTTGATTGGTATAGTGTACAATAGATTGCATGCTTTTAGTTATACACCAGTCCTCTTCACCAGCCTGCACATAAAATATATATTACTGTATGTCTGATCCTTGTCACAAGCATTTTAAAGCTCATTACGCTCAGCCCCATTACAACTATTTCAATAATTAACAAAACATTATAGCCTTTATCTTTTTATCATTGTATTTAATGCTTAATCAAATGCTATTGTTATTGATGTCTGTTTTTTATAAGATCTAGCTCAAAAAAAATGTCAAACATTCACTAGAACTGCAGACTCATAAGTAATAAAGAAACCTCTAACACATTTTAAATCTGTTTTCTTCTTAATTAGCTTTTGTATTTTAATCAAGCATGTACACTGTCTATCTAATAAATTCCTGTAAAGGAGCTGTTGCTATAGAAACAGTATTGTATTGAAACGTGCATTTATTTAATGTAATTAATATAAATCTTGTGATTTGACTTCTGTCACAGTTGCTGGTTAGGACTATTTTTCAACCCCTGATAAATCAGATTTGTTAATATTCCAGTTAAAGTTCCCACCATCACTGAATTGTAACCGACTAATTTTTTAAAAATTTATTTATTTATTTTTAAAATCTATTCTCCTAGTCACGTGGATAGTTTAAACCTGTCATGAGATTGAAAAAGCCTCAGTGGAATATGTACTGAGATATTAAAAGAAAAAGGCAGCAAAGTCAAGTATGGAACATTATTAGAACCAATTAGGCTGGTAGAAGCGGCAAGTGCGGGGTTCACAAGGAACACTTAAAAGGAGCATTAGCGGCATCAATCAGTGCTTAAATAAAGCTCCCTTCTACCACTACCATTTATTTGCACCACTCTCCTGTTTCTCATCATTCCATTTATAATTCGATGTCTTGGCTCCTGTGTGGCATGCAGACTAATAATCATGGCTTTTTTTTTATTAGTTCAACAATCACTGCAGCGGTGCATTTTGTCACATACGACTACAAGCGCTCATTGCTAATGTAACTATCAGGATTGGCGACAATGTCAGGGCTTCTGGGGACTTTATTGAATATACGTGTTGCTGAGATTACTGTAGAGCTGTAGCTTTTTTCGTTGCCGGATTTCCTTTTAAAACAAGAAAAATCATAGAGCTAATGAGCATATTAGTCAGGGAGTGCCTTTCCACCAGCTTCGAAAGCGGCTTCCTCCCTTTATTTTCTGACCTTTACACGCTTAGTTTCAGCCATTTGTGGGCTGAAGATGACCATGAGTTGTTTATCGTATGCGACTGATTAGATTTGGTATATTAGATCACATTGACGAAGCATGGCGCACCTGGTGTTTGGCAAAAAGACTGTACACGTATGTAACCGGACTGAATCATTTGATGGTTTAGGTAAAATGACAGAATAATGTTTAATGTTTTTTGGGTTTCTGTATATAAAAACAGTTTATTAAAAAAAGTATTATGCTTGATAGAAAACCATTTTTAATTTAGTCACATGTAAATATAATCTTTTCTGGGAGTAAAAGAAAATATAAGCAGGGAATTGTTAATTTTTAAGAGGACTTGGGGTACACTGTAACCATGACAAGTATTAGACAGGTGGCCTGCATGGCAGGTCTTTAGCAACTTTCTTCCTTTCCTAATTTGATTTAACTATTCATCTACTTTCTCTACCTCGTTTATACTACACACGATAATAAAATATATGCTGCATCCAGAATCCTATACTACTTTAATAGGTACGACATTTCAGTTAATATGTAATTCTCACACACATGTAGACCCTGGGAATAGGAGAACCCCTAAAAAACCATAGGCAATATGTTGGTGCATTATAACGCAAAGTGGAGTATTTAATAATTTGATTTTTTTTTTTAAACTGTTGCCTAGGGTACTAAAAAAGACGCATTCTTCTGCCACTACTTCGGCCCATTTTTTATTTTCTTTACTTAATATGCCACCTGTTCAGGATGTGAAATTTTCTTTCCATCACCTAAAGGTTCTCTAAAATTTTATAACTTGGTTTTTCCAAATTCTGAACTGTGCCGTGACTAAAAAATGCTGCACTTGTTGCTGCAGACCCCGGAGCTGATATTTGATAGAAAAAATAAAACATGCTTTGAATATACATGAACACGTATCCATGTGGCAGGCTGAGTATGAATACGCTTCTGTGTGTTATGGCTGGATTTCTCAAATATGCAATGCATTGAGACTGATATTAGAGAAGAGCATGTGGTGCATAACATTCAAAGCTTACAGCACAAAAGAAGGGCAAAAATATAATGCAAACAGCTGTTGTGTATCATTGCTAAGTCTCCGCTCTTCCTGATCAGTACACTTGAATTGGCAGCATTTATACCATCTGGAAAAAATATTTTTTTTAATAGTTTTTGGAAGTTGACTGTAAAAGTGCTTTGTCACAAGTACTAAGCAAAATATATCAGGAATAATATTGCTGGTAGAAAAACAAAATGGCTGCACAAAATAGATACTAGAGTATTCTCGCATGTAGTATAATGTAGATCATGGGTTTGATGGTATGCAATTTGCAATGTATTTGTGTAATCTGATATAATCTATTTGGACCAAAAACTGATTGTAACGTGACAAGGTGCGACACATGGCATTTAAATCCTATTCTTTGATTTTTGGTTTAATTTATCAAAGGACTCCTGCTGCCCATTTGTTGAAAAAAGTGAAGCCGAGCAAGGCCCTTAACCCACAAATAAAAAAAAAAAAAAGAAAAATAAATAAATGTAAGTCACTTTGAATAAGAATTTATATTATGCTGTAAATGTACATTTCTTGGTATGCTGAAGCATTCAGAGTTCCTTTCACTGAAACTAAGGAGGCAAGCAATTCCACATTCTTCTAATACAGCTGACAGTTGACTGTGGAATATTTAGCAGCGAGAAATTTGTTGCACAGGTGGCATCCTATCACAGTTCCACATTGGAATTTAGCTTCGACCAATTATTTTAAAATGTTTGTAACAGTCTGCATGCCTAGGTGCTTGATTTTATACACCTTTGACCATGGATGTGATCGAAACACCTTCCCATTATTTGGATGGGTGAGTGACTAATTTTGGCAATATAGTGTATGTCATACAGGGTAAACAATCAGGTTGTGAATTACTATGCATTTAGGTTTAATACCTGTTAAAAATGGATGTTGGGAAACAAACGAACATGTCAAATAAAAAAAAATCTAAATTACAAGCCACAAGCATTTAAAAACAAAAACGCTACTTTTCTTTAGTTGGCTTTATTTAGTTGTGTAGGATAAAATGAAATTGTAAGGTGTTATTTATGCCAATATGCAAATAAGGTACTTCACTCAGAGCAAATTAACTTGCTTTATCTGTAGGCATCGAGTTCATTTATTGATAACATACAATGAAAAATTAAATGAATGAACACAATAACAAACATCTGAAGAAAGATCATTGAAACTGATTAATAAAGACATGCCGAAAACACTACACTATATGTTAATTGTATGAACTAATGGCATCAATCTTTATGCACTGAAGAGATGTTTGGACTCGACCCACGGTTTAGAAAACATTTTGGCAAACCGAAATTGACTCTGGGTGCAGCCTTGAGTGTTCGACTTAAATCGGAAACTGAATTGAATACTACTTTTCTTTGTTCTGAAACCAAAATGGTATCCAAGATAGTTGTTCCACTTTTTGTGATCTATTGTACCAGTAATAAGCTGTTCAATTATGTGACTTAAAGCACTTGTGTATGTCGCTCTGGACAAATGGTTTTCTGATGTAACTTCTGTGCCAAACGTGGTTCTCAAGAAAGTTACTGTTTGTTCTGTTATATTATATCAACTGGTTGACACTTGGATGACATACACTGATGTTTCTAATAAAATGATTTGCAAGTGATGTTTCCACACTGTATTCCATTCCCTTCATTCAAACCCCTCATTTGTAGTACCACTTCATTCCAAGTGAAATGCTTGTAAATGCCCTGCGGTTTATATGCAGGCGAAATAAAATGAAACTAGAGACATCATGCTCACTTTGCTGCACCTGAACTGCACTGTTCAATATTTGTTCCGTAATGAAGTTTCACATATTTCAATGGGAAATGTGATGGGTAGAGTAGCTCATAAATGAGAGCAAACTTGCAGTCTTTAAAATGGCCACTGATGCATCCTAGTCTGAATTTTCATATAGTGCAGATGGAGAGAGAAAAGTGGTGAGGGAGAGATACCGAGCATGAGCAATGGACTGGAAATTATAAATATGTCTTTGTGGGAGTTTGGCTGTGGCTGTTCTGGCATGTAGACTAGAACATGAAAATATTAGAGTAGGTAAAAATTTAGAATGCCACTGTATGTCACTGCTGTAAAAGACCTTTTTAACAGTAAAATATAATAGATTTTAGTATGATAGGTCTAGGCGGCACGGTGGCGCAGTGGTTAGCACCGTCGCCTCACAACAAGAAGGTCCTGG
>JAOTQW010066930.1:0-10493 GCA_026260075.1 Sisor rabdophorus
ATCCATCCATCCATCCATCCATCCATCCATTTATCCATCCATCCATCCATCATTCTATCCATCCATTCGGTTTACACCGGGTACTCTGATTTCCTCCCACAGTTCAAAAACTGGTTGATTGGTGCCCATAGGAGTGAGGGTTAGTTTGACCCCCATGGCCCCATGTAAGCAGGATATAGAGGATGAATGAATAAATGAATAAATGAATTAAAATCCTCAGTGGGTCATATGAAGTCATAAGCAAGCATGGTAGAAAATGTGGGCATCTCTGGATTTAAATACAATATCATTATACACATGTATTGTGATGAATATTGTATCATAATATTGGATATAACTGTCAAGAGATAAAAATGGCTGAATATGCATTATCATTTTCTAAAGCTGCATGAAGTGAACACAGTAGAACACAGCGGCTGGCCGTCAGAAGGAAAAAGATATGTTATATTTCCTTGTGGTGTGTCACGGTGGCAACACAACAGGAAGGTCCCAGGTTTAATTCCCGGGCAAGAGGTCTTTCTGTATGGAGTTTGCATATTCTCGTCATGGTTGCGTGGGTTTTCTCCAGGTACTCTAAAAATATGTACATTAGGTTGAATGGTGATTTTAAATTGCCCATAGAGGTGGGTGTGAGTGTGTGCTTGTTCGTGTGTGCTTGTACCTGCCCAGGCTGTAAAGTGCAACTCTGTACAGCTGCTTTAGGACTTTCACATACAGACACTATACAGTTCTCTGTATGACTGCTTCTTGTTCTCTTGAATAATAAGCTGGTCCTGCTAGAAAGTGCTGAAGGCTTTGTAGGCTGAGATTAAAGGTTTTAGTAGAGTTGGATCTTACATTTGACACAGCTGATTATATACATACCTTATAGCTCTTACAGAGATATAGATGACTAAGAAAGTGATTGGTTAGTAGTACCACAGTGGTAAGGTTTTAAAAGTAAAAAAAACACTGCTATTAGCTCCATCTTAAAAGAAGTTGATATGCTGTGACAAAAAACAGATTCCATATAATTTCATATTGCCACAGATTTCACATAATTATAATAAGCAGGAAATCTAAACAACTAAAACATAGCCAACAAATTTGGCAGACCTAAGAAATTGCTTATGCAGATAGTGAAAATTGACTAATGCAATGATTGACATGATTAAAAATTCAAGCATAAGCCCAGCATTAAAATTTTCAAATGTTGTTACTAAAGTCATTTAAATGTAATCAGAAACAGAATCTGAAAGAGCTTTATTGCCAAATATGTTTTTTTCACATACAAGGAATTTGATTTGGTGTCACAGCTTCCAGTACACAGAGACAACAACATGAAGAATTCTTCGTTTATTTGTTTAAAAATATGATTTTCCAACAAGATGACTGTACATATATTATAACACTAATATTTTAGTCAAAATAAGAATTACTGATTGTTATAGCAATGACCAGTACTGATTTTGTACAAATCAGTGTACAGTACTGATTGTACAACTTGGTAACTTGGACATAGTTGAATGGCCAAAACTAATATGGACATCTCATCTCTGGTTATGCCCTTTTACAAACTGTAATAACTGTAATAACTTTTTTATATAATAAAAAAACAATTATAATAATAATAATTTTTGTGTCACTCTCACACACTCCTATAAGCTATTTAGAATTACCAGTCAGCCGAGTGTACATGTTTTTGGACTGTGGAATGGAAACCCAAAGTACCCAAAGTAATCCCACACAGGCACATGGAGAACATCAAAACTCCACACAGAAAGGCCTGTGCCAGGTCTTCCTGTTGTAAGGTATCAGTGCTAATCACTAAGCCACAGTGTTGGCTAAAAACATAACTTAAACAACATCATTTATGTTATTATAAATCTAAAATAAAAACCTATAAATAACATATTTATAACATCCTGTACTCTAGAAGATTACTTGGACAGCCGGTCTCATGGTAAGTCCAAGAGATGCATGCAAAAACACCAAGACTTAGATCAATCACTCAACCCTCTCAGGCTCATTCTACTTTTCCACTGGCAATACTCTCTACCATTATAGTTTTCATAGGTTTAATTCCATCATGTTCAAGCCAAGGCCAATTAGGGTCAAAGAATGCCTTGGCAACTTTGGCAAAAATCTATTTGAAACAATGGCAGGGGCAGCTCTAGATAATATACATTACAATAAAACCCTCTTTATTAAAGCTGATACCTATGGTTAAATACATGGGGATTAATTTATTAAGAGAAAGAAGAGATATTTATTTAATAAAAATATAATGCTTATGTGAGGCAATGTTATACTTATCCAGATAATTGCATTCTTTCATACTTAGAATAAGATATAGCATTACCAAAGGGCTGTGAAAAAACTGAATGCATTAAAATTGAATTACATAAATTACACATTTGAAGTGGCGTAGCCAATAAACACATTTAAATTGGTATTAAATTTTGAAATTCTACATTTTCTTTGCAATGTAAGTGGTAATTTATAGATATATCTAAATATTTAATATCTCTTATTATTTTCCTGGAATACAGGTTTTAAGTTATGATCACCACTAGATCAGGCCTGCTGTTGTCTGCTGTGGCAGGTGTCCCTTTTTCTTGCATAAAAGGTAGCAACCCCAAAAAGTAGACTAAAATCTGTGTAATCAAAAAATCTTACAAAAATAAAACATTGAAATTAATCAGCTAAGAGATTTTTAATCAAACATTATGCCGTTATAATGTCTTAAAGGTTCTGATTGTTATTTTTGTTTAATACCATTGTGGGCAAAGTTTTCTTTTGAGTTTTTACAGATTTCACATTTATTGCAACCATCTGCCAGCTGTTAATTTGATCAGAAGTAACAGCCTGCTCTTCCTCTAATTGTTCAGGCTAAGTTGCACTTTATTCTTCCTGTGATGATGTCATTATGGATTATAGGATTTTAAAAATTATGGCGTAATTCCTAACTTTTTATAAATCTTTTTTGTTAATCCAGTGGTGGTTTAGAAAAGCTAATTAGAGCTGATGCTAAAATGCTTTTAAACAATAGTTGGGGTAATGGATGGGTGAAGCAATGAAAGCCTGTATGCCTTTCACTCTTTTATTCTTTCATATCCGAAAAAAAAAATTCTTCTTTTATTTCTTTGTAAATCCAACAGAAACTAACTAGCTCATTATTGCTTCATGACTCAGTCATTCTATCAGTGAAAGGAAATCTTTCAGAGAAACATCAAAGTGAAGTAATCAAATGTGTCATTCATTTGAAGTAGCAAGTGTTTATTTTCCCATCCTCAAAAAATAAAGTAGGAAAGAAACATTAGCACAAATAACTCTTCCACTTAACTGACCCTGAAATTTTTACATGCCCTGAAATAGGCTTTTTACTTAAAAGCACTGATCTGAGCCACTGCTTCCGCTAAGGCAAAGCTAATTTCAGGGCCAAAACAAAAACAAAAAACTGATAGAGCTGTCTTTTTTGTCAAACATGCTTCTATGATGTGTGAAATTACTAAAGGTCTAGTTGCACCTTTCGACCTCTGAGATAAAGAAGAGGGGGATGAAAATAGAGGAGAGAGAAGACAACAGCAAATAAAAGACTAGAAGACAAAAAGAATAGAAGAAGAAGGAAGTCTATGACCGGGTATGATATTAAAGGAAAAAGGTATAAAATAAGCAAAATAAGAGGAAAGAGATAGCTTAATAATCCAAAGATTTAGGTATTTAGAAATAGAGAAAATAAGTAAATGAATAAGTGTGGTAGATTATTTCTGGGTTATACATTAGGGTATGCGTGATTCATTTTGTGTGTCTGTGCATGATTGTGAATCTCTGTGCATCAGTGATTTAGCACATATAAATGCATATTTTTTCATGGTTATAATACAGAAATGATTTATTATACTCATCAAAGTACAATTTTAATTATGCCGATACTCAGCGTCTCTTGTAAACAAAAGTGACTAAGCTTGAGAGGTTTAAACTATGTATGTTTGAAAAATATCTAAACAGTATTAAACCGATTTTGTAACTACAGAGCTAATGATGTGTGTATGCTTAAAAGAGGAATATTTCACTGAACATTTGTTTCTGGTACACACTAATTAAATATGGTTGTTTCGCTTAGATTTTTAACAAAAAAATTAACGGGAGGCAGTAAACGTTAAAGTAAAGTTTGGCATTTGAAGGTTAATTTCCATTTAATCTCTGAATTTGCAGCAATATTTTGTCAAATACTCTACATTTTGCAGAATGTAATTTACTTTAGTTTCCAACATGTTACAGTTAAGGTCTTACATTATTCATTCATTCATTCATTCATTCATTCATTCATGCATCTTCTTCACCCGCTTATTCCCGAATCCGGGGTCACGGGGGTCTGCTGGAGCCTATCCCAGCGCACATAGTGCGAGAGGCAGGGGGTACACTTTGGACAGGTCGCCAGTCCATCGCATGGCTGGTCTTACATTGTCATATTTATTATCATATAACAGCTATGGGAAAATGGAAAAAAAATTAAAAAGAAGAATGATTGTGATATCAGGAGCTTGGTAAATATTTCTGCAATTGCTGAATGTAAATCAATGCATTTTTTTGTTTTTAAAATTTTTAAAGCCATGTAACTTGGAAGTAAAGAGAAACAAATTTATTTTGAATTTAAAAAAAATTGAACAGGTTTAACAAAATCGACTTGTCGCAGTTTATTCCTGTTTAAAGTGCTCAGTTGTAAGTCGCTCTGGATAAGGGCGTATGACAAATACTGTAAATGTTTTGTCAGCTTAGACTCTTCCTTCAAGATGACAGGGAAGGAAAATAATTCAATGATAGAATAACCTGGTCATTTAATATATTTGGGTAGTCATCTGACCTCATTCTTTTGGGCACATAACATTGCTAAACTGACTGCAGCAGCACCAGATCTTAGCTCAGCACTGCCCCCACAGGCTTGTACTCTAAGCTCTATGCATAAAGGATGCCTCAGTTTATCCACCTCTCTTCTTACCCTGATGCACCCATTACTTTGGTACAGGGTTAATCTGGAATCATTAGATCACATGACTTTCTTTTATGGCTTCAATCTTTATGCTTTCTAACAAATTAAAGCTATTTTTTTTTCAAGCAGCCTCATTGAGAAGTGGTTTTCTTAAGGCCACACTGTGATTTAGTCCCAATCATTTGAGTTCCCTTCGCATTGTGCTTGTGAAAATGCTACTTTTAAATATTAAACATAGCCATCAGTTCGACTGTTGTTTTTTTATGATTTCATTAGTCGAATGTTTAAGTGCTTGGCAATCCTCATCATTAAAAGATTCTTTGCAGTATACATTTCTTTTTAGAGGATGCTGGTTCCTCACTACTTTTTCAGTTTTTAATGATATATTGGACAGTTCATAACCCAATTTAAGTAGTTTCAGCAATCTCTGCTTTGTTTGAATATTAAATACTTTCAGCCTTCCAAAATAGACATATTTTTAGCTACCTTTTCACATGGTTATTTAAGAAATGAGAAATTAACCACTGCATCTTTTAGGCTTTATAACTTGCTGCCAGCTAAAATATAATCATCCATTTAGTAAATATCCAATCAAAGGCTCTTGCCTATTTTCTTTGTTAAATCCAGGTGGTCACTTTTTTCTGGACTGGCAGTGTATAAGAGAAACCCACCTGATTTGAGTTTGATCATCACAAACGTTTCTCCGCACGTTTTATTGCGGAGAAAAATAGTCCAAGAAAAATCGCTATTGCTTATAAAAGACACCTGATATTTAGCAAGATTCTAGAGTTGCATTTTGAAAAATAAGCATCACTGTGTAGTTTGCCAATAAAAATCATATTCCAAATAGGAGACACTGCAGAGGGATCCAGGCAGATTTTTTTTTACTCAGTGTGTTTTTTTCTGTTTACTAAAAGTATAATTGACGCTTACAATTGGACGCGTGTACCGGTTTTGGGAGTGTTTCCGAGTGATTACGCATCTACTACACAGGCGCACCTAAATTTTCATCGGATAGCTTTAATGCGTAAAGCAGAAATCGCCTGTACGCAAGCTTGTATGGGTCATGACAGAACTTCTGGGAGATTGCGCACTCGGTGCATGAGAAAAATACCCAATGCAAACCAGATCCCAGCGCACCAGCTTTCCATTATCAAATGCAGCAGTCTATTAAAGCCCGACACTGAGATATTGACTGCCGAAAGTCTTTTCTAGAGCGCATCCTTCTCACAGAGGCTTGCTTACCTTACTCTGGAGTTTACAGTTTAGCCTTGAATTATCCTCTTACTTGGGATCGGTGCGGTCAATATTCCTTTATGCAGGAGGCTCGCCTTTTCTGAGGAGAGGAGAAAAGCTCGCTGCAGGTCTGTTATGTACCGCTGGTTGTAAGGTTCCGCGCGCTCAGGATTCCCTTCCGTCCCGCTGCTGCTCAAATCCTATTGGTCCAAAACGGTCCGGTACTAAGGGGAGGGGCGTGACTAAGAGAAGAGGAGAAGAGGTTAAAGACAGAGATGTTGCTAGACTCTACAGGCTTAATAAAATAAAAAGGATATTCATTTATTCATTCATTCACCTTCTATACCCGCTTATTCCGCTTATTCCAAACTCAGGGTAACGGGTCACTTCCTGGGAAGTCCATTGCAGGACAGTTTATCGCAGGGCCACACAAAGACAAAGACGAACACACACACACACACACACACACGATTTAGAATCACCAATCTAATGTTTTTGGGCTGTGGGAGGGAACCGGAGTACCTGGAGTAAACCCACGCAAGCGCAGAAAGAACATGCAAACTCCGCACAAAAAGACCCCTTGCCTGAGAATCAAACCTAGGACCTTCTTGCTGTGAAGTGACCATGCTAAACACAGGGTGGTGTCATATGTATCTTTCTCTCTCTCTCTCTCTCTCTCTCTCTCTCTTTCTCTATCTCTGTGTGTCTCTCTTTCTCTCCAAATGTGGAAGTGGTGGCTTAATGATTAGATTGGACTAAGACTAGGGTTCGATTCCCAGCAGCACCAAGCCACCCTGAGCAAGGCCCTTAACCCCTGATTGATCAATTGTATGTCGATCTGGATACGGGTGTCTGCCAAATGCTGTAATTCAACTGCACAGTGTTTAATTTACCTTTCAGTGTAAACCTAACACTGGTAAAAGTATGTACAGGTACAAAAGATACCTCTACAGCTACATGCAATTATTGTATTTGAGGAACACATTGTCAATAAATGTTAATAAAAAGACCTTGCAATGTAAATAATTAGGTTTTTGCAATTTTATGATAATTACTTTCCCAAACAATAAGTATGACCTTCTCACCTTCAGGAGAGAGCAGTGGTAAATAATGGCTGTAAGCATTAAAGTAGGCTGGGTACAACAAAGCAGATGAAAAGAAACATTAATTATTACAAGGCCATAAGTGAGTTTGATGTGGGTGTTAATTATTTCAGGTTAACAGCATCAAGACATATGCATCCATATAAATATTCGCACACTACAAATCTAACAAACCTTTCGATGCTGCACCTGCAACCTCTTTTACAATAACATAAAATAAATACTAGTTAATATTTAAAGTGGAAAACCTTTAAAAATAAAAGTTGTCCCAAAATCAAAACAACTTACAAAACAACATAATCCTTGTCTCGAGACAACGTTGATAAACTACTGTAGTGAATAAGTGGGTATAGAGGATAAATAAATTAATGAATGAATAGAAAATACATTATAAGGTACATTAAATAACAGAAAATCTGTCATTTTATGTAATATTGGGGGCCCTCTGGTGGGCCCTAACCTGCAGTCTAGTTTGCTTATGCCTTGGATTAGCCTTCTAAGAGTATAGTTTTTGCATGTTTTTTTCATAGCCATAATAATAGCCTGTTGATAAGCATGCTTAGATGAAAATCTGCTTTGTCAATGTTTTTCCTTGATCTGAGGTTTAGGGTCAGTTGACTCCTGACATGTGTACAGTATTACTAAACACAGCTACATTTCTTAACCCCAGGACACAGCAGTAAAATTAAGCAATAGTTTATATATAGGCATACTGGCAAAATCATTTCAAGATAAAATCTGATCACTAAAACTATATAGCTAAAAGTTGCTGGACACTTTACTAACAAATTATTCACAAACTGTTGCTAAAAATTGAAGGCACAAATTTGTTTACAATGTCAACAATTCCCCTTTAAACAAGAGTTTTTCCTAAGACATGTTGTTTTATTGCTTTAGTGGAAGAACTTTTTTTTAAACAACAGGATCAAAATTAACATTGATATACCACTTACCAAGACAAAGCAAAAGTCTGCAATATCACTAAAATAAATAGGGATGAAGTTATTGTAAATTGCTAACAAAAAGAAAAAAATGTCACTGCAAAGTAATAAAAACTATTATAGCCGTATACACTCGCTGTCATTTGGACAAATCAACAAATCAACGCTGTGAACTTCGCGTGAAATAAATTAAGAAAAAACTTAATGATTCATTAAATGTCAATATTTTTTTTCACTACACTGTAGGACTTCTGACAGGATTGGCATGCAATTTTCACAAGCCGCCTCCAGCAACAAACAATCTCAGATGTTGTGTGAATGAATGCAAAGCAATGTGGCAAATACACATGACACACACACACACAGGTCTTTATTATTTTTTTTGTTATAGTGTTTAATCTTTATTCCATTCCATTTTTTATCACACAAATGTGAAAATTGAGAAAAGAGTTAAATGCCCTAAGTATTGTAAGTAAAAATGAAGGTGAATGAGAATTCAGCATTTTGGCCAGCGACCTTAAATAGAAGATCTAATTTATTTTGTAGATCAGTTTTACTGTAGAGTAATTATAGGTTTGAAAAATGCTCATCATGCTCATCATGTTTCCATGGTTCTTTATTGCAGTATTTAAGTCAAACTGAGAGGGGCACCAATCATATATGTTGAGCAAGAGGTTTTTATTGTGTTATGTGTGTTATAACACTGGATGGTTAAAAATGATCAAACTTCTGCTTTTATGTCCCAAACATACCAACAATATTAAAATTACCAATTAGAATTTCTGAAGGCACAGCAGGGCTGACAGCAACAAAGGCCAACATATGTAAACATTGGGTATCTACTGTGATTCCTACTGCGCAGTTTGAAAGCCTCATATTTGTTTCTTTTTTTTAAATCAAAATTAAGGAAGGGATAAAAAAAGATAAGGTAAGCAAGATAAGGAAAATAAGGCACTCTGCTCTATTCCACTACTGCTGCTCTATTTTTCACTGCTCTATCTTTTCTGGGGCTCTCTTCTTGAAGCTTTGCTGTATTTTACTTTGTCTTTTTTTCCTTCTCTTTTCTCCCTCTATATATCTCCCTATCTATCTAACATACATGCTAAATGCAATTAAATGTCCATATTTTATCGGTCCTTATCTATTTTATTTTTATCTATAAATACAAGTGTGACCATAAATATTTTCTTATTAAACCAAGGATAAATCATGTGCTAACTAGTCTTGATTTAACATTACCATTGACATGCTACCATTGCGATACAATATAATCACTTAATAGCAACACTCTTCTCCATATTTTGCTATTATACCTGTGTATATTTCCCTTACTGCACTGGTATAAGTGGAAGTGGGTAGTAGTAGATAAGAACAGTGTAGTTTTATACCATCCTGCTGATGTTTCTTTAGTACATTGGCAAACCTACAGCTAGAACCACCACAGGAAGACCACCCTAACAGTGTAGTAAAATTCAGTTTTTTCACATAACCCGTTTTATGAGGCTGGGCTTATAGTCTTATAATGCAGCAATGACCTTTCAGCAAAGGCCTTGCTCAAAGACTCAACAGTTTCAGCTTATAATCAACAATCCAAAACTTTAACTGCTTTGTTAACTGCTTATCCACCAACAGTTTTTAATGCCCAGATGCTGGTACAGAGGGTAGCTTTGCCACCTTATATCTCCAGGGTCCCTGGTGCTATCTGATTTATATTTTATTTAGCAAGTATAGATGACATTTCTTTGCACTATATATTTCCACAGGATCCACTGTGACCCTCATTAAAGGTTTTGGATGAATCATTTTAGCCCTCTTCACTACTCTAGGTATTGTATATTATAATATTATACAGTTTATTTATTCATTCATCTTCTACACCCCCTTATTCCTGAACTCAGGGTCATGGGGGTCTGCCAGAGCCTATCCCAGCACACATAAGGTCGAGAAGCCAGTCCATCGCAGGGTCACACACAACCACACGCACTCCCACATTCACTCCTATGGGCAATTTAGAATCACCAATCAACCTAATGCACATTCAATTAAATTCAATTTAGCTTTATTTGTAGAGCGCTTTTAACAACATGTTTTTGGGCAGTGGGAGGAAACCAGAGTATCAGGAGGAAAACCCACGCAAGCGTGTGGAGAACATGCAAACTCCGCACAGAAAGACCCCATGCCCGGGACCACCTGATTCGTATTTGAATTTAAGTGACATCCCATTCCTAATCCATAGAATTA
>JAOTQW010066937.1:0-14151 GCA_026260075.1 Sisor rabdophorus
TTGTAAGTCGCTCTGGATAAGAGCGTCTGCCAAATGCTGTAAATGTAAATGTTATTGGTTAAGATGTGCCGGCATGCTATCAGTGTTCCAGGTCAACCCAAATGTGATTAGTGTTAAGTGGGATGAGTTAAGGGCTCTTAGTAGGAGTTCTTCTGTCTCAGTACAGAGCAGCTAATGCTAGAAGTGTGTTTGGGTTTCCTAGTTTTGGTAAAAAAGTAATCTCATGCTACAACTTACAAAAACTTCCTAGACAGTGCATCTGTGTATATGGTGGTAAAGTGTCCACAAACCATCATCTGTTGAATAGTATACCCCATTATGTTGCATGTTCAAGCTGTACTTTCGCACTTTTGTTTCACAGTTCATTGTACCTGCTGTTTTGATAGGACTAAAAATGCTTGTTGCTTGGAAAAATGAATTATAGTGTGTGTGTTAGGTGCTTGTTCTGTCTGTATTAAATGTATATTGCTTTGACCATACTGTACATTATACATATATGTAAGATACATTATTAGTTCCAAAGCTTATTTTCAGAGTTTCCTGAAATTTGCTGAGCAAACACACACCAAATCACTGTTTCTGCCGATGTCCAGTAAGTGCAAATGAACACAGAGGCTTAGTGTTTGATGGAGGAGGCTGGGGAGAACATGGCTGCCATCACCTAGCGCTGGTCTTTGGCCTCTATCACCAAGCCAGTGTAAGCAGGTTTCATGTGTCCACTAGGGTGTGTGTTGATTTGTTGGCAGTGGAGCCCTCATCCGGCCTGGCTGTGTGTCAGTCTGTGTTTGTGTTGATGTATGGGCTCGTGTGCATGCGTGTGTGTAAGTTCATTTAGCAGCTAGAATTACAGAGCAGGAAGGCAGAGTTTCTCCTGTGCAGGCACCTGGCGTAAATGAGGGAAAGCAGGACTGTGTGTGGCCTCCTTTAAGCACTGCGGGCACCAGTTTTTTCTCTCTTTGTCTTTCTTTTTCCTCAGCCTTTCATCGAACAGGCTCCCCTACCTTCTCACTAAACACCGCACACTTCCTCTGCTGAAAAGAGTGAACTGATATGCTAGTGCTACCCGGCTAACCACCAAGTGCAGCAAATGAATGGAACTTATGTTACACCTGTGTTTTGAGTTGAACTATTGTTGGTTTGATGAGGACGTAAAATATATAAAGCTGTTTTAAACAGACAAATGCTACATAATTTGAAAATAATTTAATAAACTTTTCAATTCCAAATGCTGCAGCGTGACCTTAGAAGTCTCTATTGTTGCCCTTTGCTCTACGTTAGATTGTATCAGTTGTATGCATCAACGATGGAACAGAAAGAGTCACGCACTTACTTACCTTTAAGCAAAAAAGTTTTAGGATCCTCAAACAATGCGTGACTAGTCAGAGTTAAAGGTAAGTACAGAACTCTTCCTTGTTCTGGCAGTGAAGAAGTGAAATATACTTTTCATCAGTTTTCCATCAATGGAAGGTGGTAGCACAGTGGATAAGGTGTTGGACTGCTAATTTGAAGTTTGATTCTCAGCAGCACTTGTATAATGAAGCATTTGTAAAATACATCAGACAGTATACAGTTTGTATATCGCGTTGGATAAGTGAATTTTTTTATGATATATTTTCTTTATCTTTATATCACATGCCACAGTCATTCATATAAAACACTATTTAAATGATAATAACCTGCTTTCACATGTGACACAAATTTAACCTAAAGCATTGCCCTCATTTTGTATTCTTTAGCGTCAGTCTTTAACAGAAAATGACACACATGATTTCTCACACATGAAAAAAAATATTCTGACAAGGTCATTTAAGGAAGAAGTAGAGGAAACTAGACAAAGACAACAAGCCCTGACAGAAATTGAAGCCTTGTTGGAATCAGTTCCTATTTGCCTGGAGCCGAATTCAGCTGCCCACAAACCTCTTTTTGCCAGTGGTTGTGTGCTTTGAAGGCACTGCATGTCATTTCTTGCCTCTTTAAGGAACATTCAGTTCTCTCTGGTTCTTGCCTTTCCCTCTGTCACATGCATGTACTTAGACTTTAGTGGATGGCAGGTTTAAGACAGGTATAGGTTACGCTAGAGAATAATACATTTTCCATAGACCCCTTACCAACACATAAGTAAGTTATTTCCAAACCTCTGCCTTGAAGGAGCACATAATCATCGATTGCCTTTTATGTTGTGGAATTTTATTATTCCACTATTCCAAACACAGTTCCAACATTGAGCACAATGAGCTCAAAACATTGTGTGTTAAAGATAGTTTGGAAGAACTTAAAGGAAGCATAGTGGCTTAGTGTTTCCTCACAGCAAGAAGGTTCCAGGTTCTTATCCACTGCAGGATCTTCCAGAGTTCACATGTTCTCCCTATGTTTGTGTGGATTTACCGCAGGGATTTATAGGAGTGAGTGAAAGTGAGTGTGAGAGTGGGTGTGGGTTTTTTTTTTGTTTGTATGGCCTTGTAATAGACTGGTGACCTGTCCAGGGTGTAGTCTGCCTCTTATCCCATAAAAGCTGGGAAAAACTCTAGCAGATCCTCTTGAGCCTGAATAGCATTAAACAGATATAATAGAGAAATTGGTAGCACCTCGTTGGACTGCTTATTGGAAGATTGTAGGTTCAATTCCCAGCACCAAGTTGCTTCTGTGTTCTCCCCGCAATTGCGTGGTTTTCCTCTGGGTACTCCGGTTTCCTTCCACAGTCCAAAAACATGTTCATTAGGTTAATTGCTGATTCTAAATTGCCCATAGGAGTGATGTGAGTGCGTGTGGTTGTCTGCGCGTCGCCGTCTGCGTGTGGCCCTGCAATGGATTGGAGACCTGTCCAGGGTTTACCCACTGCCTCTCGCCCTATGTGAGCTGAGATAAGCTCCAGCAGACCCCCTTGACCCAGTTTTCGGGAATAAGCGGGTATAGAAGATGAATAAATAAATGAATAAATGAATGATGTTGTCTCTGCTGAGGCCCTGCACAAGGCCCACAGTTGCTCAGTTGTATACAATTCTCTTTCTAAATAAAGCCATACGTCAAATGCCGTAAATATAATGAATGGATGGATGGATGGATAAATGGATGGATAGCTGGCCAGATGGATGAACCCCAATGAACACCTGTGGATTTACTGGAATTCTTACTGCACCTCCATAGACAAGCAAAGGTGCGACTTGCTTGAACAATATGAATGTATAGGTCAGGTGCCCCAAACTAGTATTTCTAGTTAATATATAGAAACTTTTAAATTAGCTGCTACTAATTCTGTAATTAGGGCAGCGCAGTGTTGAAGTGATTAGCAGTTTGCCTTTCTTTCTGTGGGAAGTTTGCATGTTCTCCCTGCACTTGGATGGGTTTACTTCAGGTTCTGTGGTTTCCTACCAAAGTCCAAATCTTACAAATATCCTTGCTGATCTTGTAATTTTCAAAATTTAAAGATGATTTTTTTGCTGTGTTGCTCAGGCCATGACTTGTTAACTAAACTTCTGATGCATATGACAGAAAACTATAAAGGATTTCCGGATTTTAAGCGTTAACACCCATTTTATTGGAAACCTGTTGGTCGGGTTTTTAAATTCAAATGTCTCCGGCACCTTAATAAATTTAGCTTTGTTTAAAAAGTCATGTTCATAAAATAATAATCGTTGTTATTTTTCCTCTTTAAATATTTGAAATTTGGAGAACAAAGTCAGCATGTGTTTTGAATCAATTTTGTAGATGTTTTACAAAGAGGTCTTTGAGAAAAGGGTTGTTGTTAGAGCAAATTTGTCCATTCCTAAATAAACCATCTATGGTTGTGTGCCAGTGAACATGCCACTAAACTAAGCGAAATGTGATTGGTTACCTAATATGTCAGTCAGGTGCTTTCTTTGTCTGCTCTCTTTTTCTGTCGGTAGTGTTGCAGGTCCGGTTACCCAAAACTAATTGAACAATTACACTTTGCTCATGAAAGAACCTGCCCCAAATTATGCCTTAAGACAAATGAACTTAGGTCTGACTGTACCCAGACAGAGTACCCCAAAAAAGAAGAGTGGTCACTAATCCCAATCCCATTTCTACCCCTTAGACTTGCCACTTGACTGTTTCTACTACTCATTATGTGTATATGTGTCTCGATTTTCTTTTAGTTGATGTTGTAGGTATGGAATGATGGTCCAGATACTGCTTTAAAAAGATTTATCAGGACCACACTTTGAATATGGACTATGAGAAATTAGCTCCAGCTATTAATTTATTCATTATTGTTTAACACCATACCAACACTTGGGCTATTTTCATGGTTGTACCTCATACTTGTACTTCTCTCTAGTTAATTTTACATAGTTGTTTTTGGACTGTAGGAGGAAACCAGAGAACCTGGAATAGACCCACTCCAAAGAACATGTAAACTCCCCACAGAAAGACCCTTGTCTGGAAATTAAACCTGGAACCTTCTAGCTGTGAGGCGACAGACCTAACCACTAAGCCACCGTGCCATCATGCATCTTCATAAACATGGTGTGTTTCCTCAAGCACACGGTCCTGACCCCCACTGAACAGCTTTAGGAGGAACTGGAACACTGACTGCTTTCCAAATCTTTTTATATCTCACCTTGCTGATAGAAATGTAAACTAATAAAATAAAATTGTTTTGTGGTGCTATGGATTATATTCTTGGGGTCCAAAAGGGAAAACCTGACAGCCATGTCATCACTATAAGAGTCAACTAATAAATCAGGGAATGGGATATTAGAGCTGGTTCTTATGAATAAAAGAATGCTAGTATGTACACAATTAAGAAATTTGGTAGACATCCTTATACAGAGCGACTTACATTTGTCTCTCTTATACAACTAAGCAATTGGCCATTAAGGGCCTTAATTAGGGTGATAAACTGGTAATGCTGGAAATTATCCAACAAACAGATCAACACTATAACCATTATATAATCTTTTTTTGGAAGGCCACTGAATATACATACACATGTACTCCAGTTGCCTCCCACAGTCCAAAAACACATACATTAATTGTTGATTCTAAATTGATTCTAAGTGCATATAGTTGTTTGTGTATGTGGCTCGAGCAATAGGCTCGAGCAGACCCAGTGACCCAGAGTTAGGGAATAAGCAGATAAGAAGATGAATTAAGTAATTAATTAGCTAATTACTGACCCAGCAAACTCACTACATGGAGTATAAAATGAACCATCTGCTATTCTTTAGCAGTTTAGTTTTGCCAGCAGGAATCACAATTGCAGTTCACCAGCAATTGGAACAGAAATGAAGTTTAATATGACCAGGGTGAAATCCCGGATTATCCTGCTGTTGTATTGACCGGCTTTAGCGCAAGACCTCAGACAGGTGTCAACTGTCTTTAGTGTTTATGTCCCTGCTTACCTCTGTGGGTGATGTCATGGTCGCCTAATTGAGTTAATGAGTGACAGGGAGGGAGGGAGGTACTGTGTTTCAACATGACTTAAAATTAATTTCACATGGTTAATCATCTCAGCAGGAGTGGCTGCTCTCTAAAACAATAAACTAATCAGGCCGGAAAATTCACTAGTCATTCGTATTACTGAAACGAAGTAATACCCAATGGAACTGAAGCGCTGAGGGACTCTTTAATGTTATTGGTCGAGGGAAATAAGGAAAGGGAATGGAGGAGGTTAACACAACCAGTTTTAAAATAATACAGATTTACAGGACAGATTTTGTTACTTGATTTACACTGCATGTCCAAAGTTTATGAACATTTTATCAGCACACTCACATAAGTATGTTTAGACAGACAGTGTTGGAAGAAGTAGAATGTTGTCGTTTGTTGTAGCATTACATTATTTTCCCACTGGAACTAAGAGACTCCAGCACTGTTCATGCATAACAATGACTATGTGCACTAGACAAGCTCCATAAAAACATTCTTTGCCAAAATTGGAAAGAAAAAGAAGGAGTGTTACTTTTTACCTCTTGAAACACCTCTCATTTGCGCCTTAATTCACTAATACTATCAAGGACTAAATGAGAAGTGTCCACACTTTAAGGCACCATTTAAACCGAATGCATCAATTCATTCAGTGGTAGTTAAGTGCTTAAGGTGTTAAAGTGTTGATTTAAAGATTAGATTTGATTCCCAGCATCACCAAGCTGCCACAGTTGGGAGTATGGCCCTAAGTACGGCCCTTTACCCCTTACTTCTCAGCTGGATAAAAGAGATAAATTTAAGTCGCTCTGGATAAGGGTGTTAATGTAAGACACCCAATTCTGATTTTTGTGACACAAATGAGATACAACTGTATAGGCAGAAAAAGCACATCCGATTGGAAATAAATGGGATATGAATTGGATACACGACAGACTGAAAGATTAAATTTTCTATGACTAATGTGACTCGAACGTCATTGGATAATTAACAGTGATGCACCACATCAATCCAAGTGGACCCCCATAATGACTTAACACAACTGTGTTTTTTGATGTTTTGATGTTTATTATTTTTGTTCACTAAAAATCTCTTTTGCCTGTAAACATGAAGAAAGAAATCAACCTCTGATCAAAAATAAACATGATTTATCGCTAAGCTTAATGCTATATACGTCCAGGCTGCAACAAGGGTTTACTAAAGAAATCATAATACTTTAGGTTAGTATATCTTCAGTTTTTGTGACAATGTCTAAGTTCATCATCTTTTAAAACTGTTTTTATAAGAGTCAGTTTTAAAAGATGATGAACTTAGACATTGTCACAAAAACTGAATTGGGCATCTTGATCTACAGTGTAAATGCAGCCTAAATCTAGACTAGTATATTCAAATAAATAGTCCTATAAATGTGATAATTATTTTCTAATTCTAGTTATTTTCCCAGATCATTTATTGTATTGTATTTCTTGCACAATGGTTTTCTTTAATAATTTATTTATTCATCTTCAGCAAAAGCTCCCATCGTTACTGTAAATCTGCAAACAAGTCAAGGATGTCAGTCAGAAATATATTCTGG
This sequence comes from Sisor rabdophorus, assembly GCA_026260075.1. NCBI lineage: Eukaryota > Metazoa > Chordata > Actinopteri > Siluriformes > Sisoridae > Sisor > Sisor rabdophorus. Next base: position 6,962 of record JAOTQW010066937.1, read on the forward strand.
AGTTTTGCCAGAAAGTTTTTTCACATCTTGCAGCAATTTAGCAAAACCGATCTTCCCATGGTTGTGTTTTGTGGGGGTGGGAGGAAACCAAAGAACCCAGAGAAACCCAGAGAAACCCACAGTGATAACATGTGATACTCTACACAGAACGTAATTCAAGCTCATGATCAAACTGCAGCACCCTAGAGACACGAATCAACATTTCTACCCACTCTGGAATCTAATTTGATTTCAGTCAGAATATGATTCCTTCGTTCTTTCCACTACACAGGGTGAGGTCGCTGTTCAGGTTAGGCTACTTACTGTATGTGTATTCACAACTTAACTGTTTTCTGAAACAACAACTTATCTGTTGTGTCTTTTCAAGCATTTTATAGTGAACCTGTGTTTAACCAATGCATTTGGTGGATGTGATTTCACCAAGTAAAATGTAATCCTGGATCAATATTTTAATCAACCAATCATAACCATCTGATTTCATCAGTGTGTTTAGACCAAACAGTGTGTTTAGATAATTAAATCCAAAGTAAAACATAAAAAAATAAAATATGTAAATGTCTGTCTGTAACACATTCCATGATGCACTGAACAATTATATCTAACATGTTTGTATAGTTTAGTTACTGTGTGAACATCTCTCCCACCGTCAGCACCAAAAATAAATGTGTGTGCAATAAAATGTATTTAGGTGTGTTTAGGTGTGTGTGTGTGTGTGTGTGTGTGTGTGTGCAGTAAAATGTATTTAGGTGTGTGTGTGTGTGCAGTAAAATGTATTTAGGTGTGTTTGTCTATTAAAGTGTGTGTATAAATAAAAAGGAAATGTATACATTTTTATTTTAATGTATGGTTATAAAGTAATGTTTAAATGTGTAAAGGTTGGGATTTGATGAAATATTGTTAAAGCCTGTTTAAGAGAAGAATGTTGCTCTGTTGCGATTCTACAGGTTCACTGTTTCACTTTTTTACACTCAATTGTTGATCAGTGATTGTTTATGGTTTAGTGTCTAAATTAATTAATGCTTATTTTGGTTCATTATAATTAGTTCAGTTAAAATGTAATAATGTTCTTTCCAGTTATCATCAGTTATTTTATATAGTCTAACCTTGTGTTGGGATTTAATGTTAATCCAGGAATTGTCAGGATCAGTAAACTTCCAGAATCAGTGAATTTTCTCACTGAGAAATTTTTCTGTCTCAGAGCATCAGAATATATTCCAGTATTTAATTAGTTAAAGTTTTTCAGTTTGTTTCTGGACAAAAAAGGCAAGATTTAATAATGGATTGAAGCACGTTTAATCCACACACACACACACACTGATGACATCAGATAATTGATTGAAATGTTGATTCAGGATCTACTTGGAAAGACCACCAATGAGCTGACTAGATTCAACCAAGAAGTTTTATTATATTACAAACTGAATATGGTGCATTAATACAAATGGTTCTATGTTGCAAATTGAAGCTCATGGAAGTTGAAGTGAAACAAAATCATAAAAAATAGAAAACATCTGTTTTAAAAATGTCGCGACTCCAGTAGACCGCAGCAGCTTTGAGTCAACAGCATGGTTGGGAAACTGCAGGCAGTGAAGATGATGGACTGATTATGCATAACTATTACATACATTGCAGACTGCAGGACAAATTTTTACATGGTGGCAAAACATGGTCTTATACACACCACCAATTTATTTATGACTTATTATGACTGTGCATTATTTAATAAACACTACCACAATACATCTACTGTAAAAGCCTAAACCTGCCAACATGAAAAATTTTCCATACATAATTTTTAGTTTCAGACTGTAAATTACATCCAGGTTGAGAATTTTGTATGCACATGCTGTATTTATTCGTTCTGCTAATTTGAGTTTATTGCACATTTTTTGGTATATTTTCTAAACTGAATAATTGCATATTAACATTCATTCATTCATTTATTCATTCATTCATTCATTCATCTTCTCTACCCACTTATTCCCTAACTCAGTGGGTTTGCTGGCGCCTATCCCAGCACAAATAGTACACCCTGAACAGTTTGCCAGTCCACATTTTTTAGTTACATTTTTAGCTGATGTACTCCAATGACCTGGGTTCGATTCCCGACTTAGTTCCTTTCGGTCCCACCTCTCTCTTTACCTTCCCTATTGCATCCATCTGTGCTATTATTAAAGGCAAAAAATGCTTCAAAAATATCTTTTAAAAAATTCTAATAATTAAAAGAAAATCTATTTTTATTGTTTAACAATGTTATTATTTTTAGTTTTTATTAAATAATGTCTATGAGATATTGCAACAGCAGCTTTACAGCCCCCAGAGAGAAGGTTAGATGTAGTCCTGCCTAGCCAGCCCTTTTAGGCTAACACCAGAAGGCCTGGGCAACATAACAGCTATTTTTGACGAACGCTTGCAAAGCAACCATTTATAGTTTTGTTTAAGGGCATAAAAATAATAAATAAAAACAGATCGGTGTGCAACCATAGACAGTTGTGCAAATTTTCTGCACAAAAAAAAATACTTTTTGAAATAATTGAAAATGTGTGCAGTCTGTGTTTCTAGGGGTTTTCTTTGAGTAAATGTATTTTCTGTAAAGCTCCAGAAATCCAGTAGAATAATAACCATAGTTATGAATTTGTTACTCAGTGCTTTGGTACTTTGGCAGATATTTAATTCAGTTTAAGTTAAATCACTTTTATTAAAATGTTATCAAACAATGCACCTAGCAGATTTATAGAAATATCTACATTTAGGATATAAGTCATTATTAATTTATCTTCTATACCCGCTTATTCCCTACTGGAGCCTATCCCAGCGCATATAGGGCGAGAGGCAGGGGTACACCCTGGACAGATCACTAGTCCATCGCAGGGCAACATATAGACAACAACCACACAATTGGGCAATTTAGAGTCACCAATCAACCTAAGGTACAAGTTTTTGGACTGTAAGTAGAAACCGGTATACCTGGGGAAAACCCACACAAGTGCAGGGAAAACATGCAAACTCTGAACATAAAGACTCCACAGGCCAAACAAAAACACTATAGGATTAAGGGGCAGCCGAGTGGGTTAGTGGTTTAGAGTGTTTTCATAGATTTTATAGAATAGAATCAAGAGATTTATTTATGTTTTAGCATGAAGTTTATTTTCATGATAAAACAAATTTTTAGGTATAGTTTATAACAGCAGCCATTGCTACTACATTAAGCTCCAAGTACAATTTCATCAATTCAGTAAGTTGCCCCAGGTCACCTCACAGGTAGTTCCCAGGTAAGGGTCTTTCTGTGCGGATGTTCCCCTGCGTTTTACTTTGAGTACTCCGGTTTCCTCCCACATTCCAAAAACAAGTACATTGTTTTTGTCATTGTAGGTTAATTGGTGTGTGGCCCTGTGGTGGACTTGTGACCTGTCCAGGGTGTATGCCTGCCTCTCACCCTATGTGCGCTGGGATCCCCGTGACCCCAATTTAGGGAATAAGCAGGTATAGAAGATGAATAAATAAGTTGAATAAAGTAGTGTCTGACCTCTGTGCTGTTGGGGCCTAAAAGCAAGAACCCACCCTGTGCCAGTACTGCTGTAAGATGATTAACTCGGTGCTATGACCTTGGCTGTGCTGTAATTATAAATAGAGTAGTTTTAAATAGAGTAGACCACCACACACACACACACACACACACACACACACACACACATGCACACATCTCTTTGAAAACTGTGTCATGTTTGGCACTTATGCAGGTCCAGCATGATAAAAAATGTATCTCACCATACTAATGTCAAAACAACATACACGTATACATACAGTACATACATAGCTATTGGTGTTAATTTTGTTTGTTTCTTGGTCAGTTTATTTGTAATGGACAGCCTTCACAGCTATTTAAAAGACTCGTACTATCCTGTCTGTATTGGATTTGTTTGCATTCCTTTAAAACGAAATCAATATTAAAGTTGATTTGTCTTTGACATAGTTGTGCATTACGCATGCAGTCCATAATATTTGGAAATACAACTCAGATTTAATATGCTAACTTGACAGTGCCAGTGGTTTATAAAAGGCGCTGTCTAGACAACATTGTTGTTGCAGCAATTTTACTCAAGCGAAAGGCTGAACTTTTACATTGGTTTATTTTTTACTGTCTATCACAATGTAGACAATCTGTTTTATTCAAGGTATTTCAGAATATCTAAAACAGGAGTTGTGAGAACTGTGATATACAGTCTGTATTATTACATCAACCATGTAGAGGGAAGTTGTAGATTAGAGATTAAGATGTTGGATTGCTAATTGAAACTACCATATTACCCCTGCTGGCCCCTGTCCAAGGCCCTGAACGTTGTTCTGGATAATAACACCTGCTAAGTTTTGTAAGTGTATGTGTGGGGGTGGTGGATCAGTGTTCAAGTTGTTAAACTGCTAACCTAAGGAGTGTGGGTTTGTTTCCCAGTACAAGAAAGTTACCATTGCTGGGCCCCTGAGCCAAGCCCTTAACCCCTTAAAACGTTTTTGGTTTTGTAAACTTAATTATCACAACCATTTCAAAATTCCAGTCTTTTGCTCTTATAACCTGCACTCTTCTGGCTTTTCATTTTATGATCTGGGATTTGCGAAATTTGGCTACTAAAGAATTTTTTTGGGTGCTAATGATGGCTGAGGAGGTCTAGAGTGTAGGTTATGTTCCAGTTTATCTTGCAGGTGTTCAAGGCTTTTTTAGGTCAGATTGCGCTGCAGGACACTTGAGGTCTTTCACACCAACCCTTAGCACATTGTGACTTCAGAGCTACAAAGATAGTAAGGAGGAACCTTGCAGTAATACACTGGTGAGATGTGCCTATAGTTTGGACATAATAGCTCATCTTGGAAACATTTTGAAGGTTGAATTAAAAAAAAATTGACACGTTAACCCAAGATTAAACTGAATACAAATTGGGTTCATTAATATGCAACAGATTGTTTACAAAGGTGTTCCTGTTGATATAAAAGTATTATAGTATCTCATATTTAGATCACTTAACTAAGTACTGTATTTTTAGTAAATTATTAGTAAATGTGAATTGTTATTTCATATGTATAAAAATGCATGTTACTCAACTTGACTGGTTGATAGAACCGAATCTTCAGCTTGATCTTTTTGGAATAATGGGGGGAAAAAAATAAGATCTTGGATTAATAACACACAGATACATACAAACACACACACATACACACAAAAACACCCACTTTTTTGGAAGTAAGCTGTGGCAGAAGCTAATGTTTTTCCAGTGCTGTGTTCCACTAAGATAGGTTTGCACTCATCTTTGATAGTTAACCTGCCCTGACCTTATACCACACTGACTCCCACACACCACAGTTTCCCTGCTTCTTATTAAAGCCTGTCCAGTCGACACACACACACACACACACACATGCACACACACATGTACATAACCATTATAAAACCTTGAGGTAAGGTTTTAAAATTCACTATACATTTAAAGTCCACATTAATGTATCTAAAATCTGGGTAAATGTAAAGAATATGGTGGTATATATGAGAAACAATTATTTTTCATTCATTCATCTTCTATACCTGCTTATTCACGAACTTTGGGTCACAGAAGTCTGCTGAAGCCCATTTCAGCACGCATAGGGCGAAAGGCAGGTTGCCAGTCCATCGCAGGGCCACACACACACACAGAAGCACTCCTATAAGCAATTTAGAATCACCAATCAACCTAATGCACATGTTTTTGGACTGTGGGTGGAAACCGGAGTACCCGGAGGAAACCCACGCACGCGCAAGGAGAACATGCAAACACCGCACAGATTCATGCCTGGGATTCGAACCCCGGACCGTGCTAACCTCTACACCAATGCGCCATTATATATTTGGGACCTTTTATTTAGCAGACAAACTGCTTTTTATTAGTCAACTCAGTAAGCCTTTTATGGTTAGCACTGTCGCCTCACAACAAAAAGGTCCCAGGTTTGATTTCCAGGCAAGGGGTCTTTCTGTGTGGATATTTCCTGTTCTCCCCAGCTTGTGTGGGTTTCTCTCAGGTTCCTCCCACAATCCAAAAACATGTACTTCAGGATGATTGTTCATTCCAAATTGCCCAAAGTAAATGTGACTGTAAGTGTGTATGGTTGTTTGTCTATATATGGCTATGCGATAGACTGGTGACCTGTCCAGGGTGTACCCCTGCCTCCCCTGACCCCAAGCTCGGGAATAAGCGGGTATAGAAGATGAATGAATGAATTAAGTAATTAATGAACTAATTAAATACTGTAAAAGCCTGTTTTAGTGTTTCTCTATCGCACTTCTACAGGTTCACCGTTTCACAACATTTTACACTCAATTGTTAATCAGTGCTCTGTTAGTCACATGTATACATTTAAATATTTAGTTATATTATATCAAGATTTGAAGACTTATTTTAGAAAAAACACTTCCTCAGTACATGCTGTAGTGTCTTTGTGAGTGGGTGTGTGCGCTGTCACAATGTCGACTCCCAGCTTCATTTAAAGACATTGTCCATTACAAATTGCCTCATATGGTGGCGGCCATTGAATTGGTAGCATCCATTTGCAGCAGGACTTCAATTCGATGAGCTCTATGACCTGCATTTGTCAAACAGCCTCACAGAGAAACAATAACTATTGCAGCGAGAGTTGCCTTAGGCTGCACCGTCGGGGCATTCAAACTAAAGAACACCAGGCAGCTACCACCTGCATCTCTGACTCCCTATGGAGCTGTCAGACATGCAAACACACACACACACAGAAACATTTATTGTCTATCATATATCACTTATTCCAGAAAGGATGTGTTTATTTTCCTTCTTGATTTTAGCAAACATATACACACACACACACACACACACACACACACATTGATCTGTCTTTCCCTCTCTCATCATCCATCTATCCATCTATCTATCTATCCATCTATCCATTCATCCATCCATCCATAAATCTATCCATCAACCCGTCCGTCTGTCTGTCTGTCTGTCTGTCTGTCTGTCTTTCTCTAACCTTCATTAGGTAAAAAAACAATATATTTGATTAAATAATAATATTATAAATACTTCATTCAATAATTCATTCTCGATAAATATCTAACTCTGGGTCAGTGGCTCTGCTGGAAAGGCATGGGTACACCCTGGACAGTTCGCCAGTCCATCTCAGGGCCACACATAGACAAACAA
>JAOTQW010066945.1:0-14148 GCA_026260075.1 Sisor rabdophorus
TGTGTGTGTGTGTGTGTGTGTGTGTGTGTGTGTGTGTGTGTGTGTGTGTGTGTATTAAGAAAGTTGAAGAAGTCCCATATGAATAAAGAATGAATGATTATTTTAATTATTATCATTGACTAAAGAAATGCTTGGTGTGGTGCTGCATTTCTCTTTGCTTTGCTCTTTTATTGCTAACAGTATACATATACTTTACTAACCACACACAGACACACACATTACAGAATGATTGTTTTGGGTTGAATTGTTACATTTTTTTGACAGGCATTTAATGATTCATAGTCACAAAGGCCACGCTTACTTTATCTTGAATTACAGCCATGAAGGCCACACCTACTTTATTATGAATTACAGTCACTAAGGCCATGCCCACTTTATATTGAGTTACAGCCACAAAGGCCATTTCTACTTTATTCGCACCTACTTTATCCTGAATTACAGCTATTCCACCTTTACTAACACAAATGCCTTTCTTTTTCTTCTTTGCTGGAATGCACAGAGACCACACTTTCTTTTTACCTTGACCATACAAGCCACGAATTTTACTTTAGTTTGACTCCTTACCAGACACACAGACCTTCTCTAGTGTTTCATTTTTAATTTTTTTCTATTGTTTTTCATAGATTTCTGGTCCCAGGAGAAAAAAGGAGACAAATAAACCTGATACAGGTCAAAAATTAGACATAACCATATTCTAATTACAAATATTAACTACCAGGACCGACTACATACTCACAGCTGTTATATTGAGGTGTCAGGCATAAATGGAATGACGTTGTGGACGATGGAGAAATCCTGTGCTTAATGTGCCTACTGAAGCTGACTATCCGTTCCACACCTAAAACATGGAGATATCAAATAAAGATTTTTTTTTTAAAATGGCTAGCCCAACAGTGGCAGAGGCAAAGAATCCATAATTTTCTTGTAGTGGTATTAAATATGATCTACTATTCTAAATATACAAACATTATGGACCCCTTTTTACAATCCTTTTTTAAAAAGTTTATTTGGCAAGTCATGATAATTGGTTGAGGCTCTGAGTTGTTGACCAGAGCATCAGGTTCCAACCTTTACTATTGTCAAGCTGCCACTGTTGGGCACTTAAACAAGGGATGCTGTATTATTGCTTAACCTTTGCTTTGCAAAACAAATTGCTTAAAGTACATATTCTAATTCGACAAAAATTGTTTCAATAATAAAACATCTAATTTCTACTACATTGTGGGTTTTTTTGTCTGTACCATCTTTGTGTGGCCACAAGATGGCGAAAAGGCTTTTTTTTATAAAGTCATTAATTAGATTTAAAAGGATTTTAACGATGGCAACAAATAAAACATTTATATTAATTATATTTTTTAAATTGTGGCAAGTCATTAACATTGCTTAAGTGATTTATATAAAAGATGTCAGATGTCAAAAAATCCATTACATTTATGGCAGATGCCCTTATCCAGAGATACTTTCATTAACCTTCATTCAAATCCCCGCTTTTTCCCTAACTCTGGGTCACCAGGGTCTGCTGGATCCTATCCCATTGCACATAGGACAAGAGTCAGGGTTACACCCTGGGTAGGTCGCCAGTCTAAGGACACACATAGACACACACTCCTATGGGCAATTTAGAATCACTTATCAACCTAATGTACATGTTTTTGGACTGAGAGGAAACTGAAGTACCCAGAGTAAAGAAAATAGGGTACTATTACACCCCTTCTTTTGCCCCGAAATATGTGCAAACTTGTTCATTTAACTGGATTACTTCTCTAAAAAAAACGCAAAGCTGTGGGTTGAATTCCGAACGTTTTCGTTCCTGGACATAGGCTACACTATGTAAAGTCTCGGCTATCGCACGCCGGATGAAGTGCACTCTTACAGGCAATAAGGAGGAATTTGGGATCTAGCCCGTGGTCTAGCTCACTATCACTAGAGGACTAAGTAGTGTTTAATAAATGTGATCATTCTCAAAATGTCTATTACAACACTGTTGTAGTGATAAAGCAGCGCGCAAAAAAAGATAGATTTTTTAAAAAGCTGATTAGAAAGGATGCTTGTCGCCTTGCGGCTGGTACCGGCGGAATGCGGCCTCTTCTGCGCATGGGCGAGTTCGCCGTCGCTTTTGTGTGTGTGTGTTTATTTTTTGATCGCTGCTGATGCGAGTTGCTATCAATCTGTAATGGACATCGACAAAACTATTTATATTTGTTCTTCACAACATTAGATTTTCCTGGGCGTGGATACGCTTTTTAAAAAGGATTTGTCCGGAAATGTGGAATTTCTGAATTGATTTCCGAATGAAGGAATAACGGAATTTTGTTCGACATTTACACAAGCTAAACGGAGCTAGCATCAGCACAGGTGGATTAATACCCGCTCTTCTTTCCGCGCATCTGGGGAAAAATTTAGGGGAAAAATCAGTCTAATCATCTTTATTCTGACAGCAAACCCCACAAAAGGCTTATATATTTGCTAAGGAGGCACGTTATTCTCAGAGGGCCGCGGTTTTAGGGTTTTCCGACTCGTTTTTCGATCTAGTCAGAGACGGGGGATGCTGTTAGCTAGCCGATACAGCTAACCGGCTAGCCCTTACACCGTTACCACAGAATATCTACGTCTCGCTAAGTTACAGATTTGTGGTTTACACAGAGCTACAGATAAGCTCACCAATCCCGCTTAGGCCTCAGTATTAATTATTTATAATAATAATAATAATTTCATTTTGTGTGCAGTTATTGAACGCTAAAAGTGGAAATGGGCTGTGGTGTAATTGCGATGCAGACCCGAATAGTGTTTTATCATGCCTCTACGGACGGTTAGCAGCCGTTTGAGTTCACCTGTTTTCTTATTTGGACTTAACCAGCTGTGGAATTTGATGAAACCCGTTTCAGACATCTTCCTTTCTATGCTTTGCAGGAAAATTAGGTCTAATTTTAAACTAGGTTGTGGATCAGGGTGACTGAATAAAGCTGGGATTTAATACCAGAACTCTTTGTTGCGTAATAAAGTAACTGAAGGTAAAACATGGTATTAATAATCTGAAACAGTTGATTATTCACGTAATTTAACAAAAGGCAATACCTCCCGGAGCGTTTCAGCCCTACCGGGCAGAAACAACGCTCCTAAATGGAGCAGGTTCTCTCCAGCCGAGGTCATTCTGACTGGGAATCTGATCAGAATTCACTCGGATTTCTTCTTTTGGATACCGACGACGATGTCGCTGCTGAGAGTGGCCATAAAAATCCAGAGAGACATCAGAGCGGAGAGCCTGGTATAGTTTCTTTAAGCTTTGATGAGATTTTTCAGGATAGCTCTTTAAATCTAGATAAATTATTTCAGGCATCTCGGTTTTCTGGATTAGATCAATGGAAGCGTTCTTCCGACTCTGTCAGCCCATCGTGGGATAAACAGCAGTCTTTTTCACAGAAACAGGATAAAGTGGACAGCTGTGAAATGCCCCACAATGTTGTCACAGCAGATCTTATCAGTTTTAATGCCAGTGCCCCCAGTCCCACACTCACTTGCACATCTGCTACTGTTGAAAAGGTTGACATGGATTCCCCTTTAGTTGGTCCTATCAGCCAGCTTCCTCAGGATCATGTGCTGGACCAGACACTTTCTCAAACCTATTCTGCTCAGAGGACTGGTTTGGTTGAAGAGAGTCCTAACTCGCATTGGACCAAAAAATTGACTTCCTTACAAACTACACCTGAGAAAGTGACCAAACCTTTATGTAAGGATTTTCTGGATATTGCTGCGGAAAACTCAAGTAGAAATTTTGCATCCTATAATTTTGAGAATTCACTCGAGACGCTGATTCCTTTGCCTTTAATCTATGATTTGTCTCTACCCCCCTTCTCAGTTTCCCAACCCTGTGCCTCAGATGATCAATCATATGCATTGTGTTTGGAATCCCCTGTTCAGCCATGTAATAGTGGTCATTCCATCCTCCAGACAGCTGAGATTACAGAATTGTCTCACGAGGTCCGGTTCAGGCCACAATCACATGCAAGTTCATTGAAATCCAACGAATCATTGGTAGAAGAAAGAACTTTAAATGGATCAGACTCCATGGCCCAAAATCTCAAGTCATTAGCGACTGGTGGTCCACCTGTTAGCAGCTCTCTCTGCTTATGCAATGACTGCTTTTGTGAGGTAAAGCTTAAAGAAAACCCAACTGATAAATTTAATAGATTGGAAATTGAAGCTGAACTTGCTCAAGAGATTTTGTCGTCTTCTACATGCATATCTGGTCAAACCGCTCCAGAAAGGTTTACATCAACCTCACTACACTCATTTTCTCCTCAGACGGACTTTTCGCCAGAGTACAGGAACAGTGCGTTTTGTGTGAACACTCATGGTTCTAATATTGACGTTAAATCGGAAAAATCAGGTGACTTCCAAGAAAACTTAAACCTTTGTGTATTATTTGACTCTGAGAGAGATATTATTGATGCACTTTTCGACTCAGAGAAAGAACCACTGCCTGCTTCAGTTTGTTTTTCTATTGAAGCCAACACAGTGACCACCACAATCGTACCTGACTCTAAATCTCAAAAATGCTGCTCATCAGAAATAAAGAGCAAAAACAAAATTCTAAAGAGCTCTAGCTCACCTAAAGAAATAACAGGCAAAGAACAGACAATCAACATATCCCAGATGGAAACATCAGATGCTTTTGTGGATACACAATGTTTATTGCGCAATCGAGAAGTAATGACTTCTGTTCACAAATTAGCAAATGGTACAACTCAACACTGCCAGGATTTGAATGGCTGTACAGCTGAAATTAATTGGCAACCAAGCATGAGTGATGAATCCGAGAGCCTTACATCTTCTAACTATGCACCTGAAAAAGGTGCTAATGTAACATCGAATGATCTGATTGAGTCATTTGATGGCAGTTTACATAGAAACACACCAGACTTAACACCTGTTTCCAAGAAAAACAAAATGCCCTCTGGTACAACATTTCCTGCCCCAGAAAGCCTAAATTCTAAAGCCTTGTGTGTGCAGGAAGGTGAAACGAAAAGCAAGGCTATGGAACAGGATGACGTAACCAATGTCTTTTTAAAAAATATTCCTGGTTCTTTACACCCCACAATCCTCTCAGGTGCAGACAGTCCATTTAACCAAGTGGGCATGGCTATCAAGCAGGAAAGAGGAGAGTCTACATCAAGCCAGTCAGCTGATATGAGCGTAGATAGGAAAACCAATCCACCTGACCAAGTAGACCTGTCTCAGGTAGCACAGCCAAAGGTAAACTTGCTTAAAGAAGAGTCTCCTTGCAGAGTTCATCTGCTAGAAAAAACATGTCCGACTCTAATGGAGGGCAATGTTGTCGCTGTATGTGATAGTTCTAGCAATGCCAAAATGGCTCTGGACCTCTGCGTAAGCTCAGATTTGATTCAGGATGGAAGCGGTGTAGTTGCATGTCCAACAGCCAATCTAAAGGATGATGAAAGCTTGGCTCTGCGGGCTGTTTTTCAAGCTCTGGATCAAGATGGGGACGGATTTGTACGCATCGAGGAGTTTATGGAGTTTGCCACGGCATATGGAGTGGAACAGGTGAGGAAACTTATTTGATGTATAAATATTAACACGTGAGCTTCAGTTACAATCTGGTATTATTGTCTAACATGGTACATTTTTGTTAATATATTTATTTAAGCTAAAAGAGCTTTTTAATTTAACTCATTTGGAAAAGTCTGCAAGTCTAATTGTGTGGCTGCCTTAAACAAAAACAAAATCAAGGTTTCTTACACCCACACACACATTTTAATGTTTTATGCTTTGAACTAATGTCACACAAAGAAAGGATCAATTTTATTAACTGATTTCCAGGCTTTTTTTTACGCGGTTCGCATGTGGTGATTTTCATACTGTTGTGTTTTTCCTCCGGTCATAATACACCCGGTGAAACTAGAGATCAGTGACATTGAAGAAGAGCTAATGTATAATTAACGCTTTTAACTAATCAAATTAATGTTTCTTTCCAAAGTGTTATTTTCTCCCTCTCATACCCACAAGTGTATTTATTTTTACTGTTCCTTGACCCCAGTTCTTAATTGTTACTTATACACTGTGTAAATTGGCTTCTTGGGATTTTATGGTTTGTTAGTCTTGAACATCTAATTGAGCTCTTACTATTAACCCAGAAGCCCTTTGATGCAGGTTAGATAAATATGTAATGTATAAAAAGTACTGTATCAATGTCATTGATAACATAGTTCTACATCTATGTGTAGTTATAACATTTTTGCTATTTTTAATATTGTATTATGTTGCTTCAAGCTACAAAAAAAAAGCAATAAGTTGCAGTCATATTTGGAAAAATTGGTTCCTTACTCACTAAATAAAATTTTCTTGAATAGTATTATAGTATTTAGTTTCCCCTATGAAGAATGTAAAGCAGTAGTTCTCAACAGGGGCGGCACGTACTTTTGGGTGTGTGTGAATATATGTATATATGTGTGTATGTACTATATATATAAAACGTATAAAAGCCAGGTTTGGGGGGGGGGTGTCTTCAATTCCAGATTGTTTCTCAGAACCACTTATAAAGATGTATAGGGAGACTTCTTTCAGAAGACTGTTATAGCATTTTCTTGCCATCAGCAAGAAGGTTTCTCTAAAGAGGATAAAAAAATTTTAATATACGCTGGGTATATCGAACAGCTCCCAACCTTAAATGAGGAGTAACAGAGCAAGAATTATTGGAACTAAAAACTAATTAGGACACATTTTCATTTTAGAGGTCACTAATGAAGACATCGTTTTTGTTAATTCTGGAAAATTCAAAATATTTTATGCTGGAAGCCCAATAAATTGCTGTCCATGGAATCGTATAATCATAATTCTACTGACTCTCTAGGGTTTTGTTGACTTGAATCTTTATAACTTTATTTATTTTTTACATATACATGACTGCACAGTGAAATGGGTTTCTCTGCATATCCTAGTTTAGGAGTTTGAGGTCAGGGCACAGGATCAGTCACATTAAAATAATCCAATAATAATCCAAAGATGAAAACTAACGGTAGTATACTAATTATCAGGTTTATTCCATTGAAATAGATGAGTAACAGAAAAGGCCACGAAATCACTCTTTTGTATCAACACGCAGTATCGAGCAACAGCCTGGGCTTTTACTTGCCTAGCTAAAATATCTCGATTGTCTTGTTGGTGCAGGGTTAGGTTTTACCAGAAGTTTACAGTTTTACGATGTGGCATCTGATGAATCAGCTCATTGATCTGTTAATCATCAAACCCTTCACACGCTAATCAGCTGAATATTTTCTTCTGTTTCTTCAGAACTGTATGTTTGTGCTGGTTTTTATAGGTATATTTAATGGGACTGAATTTGCTTCTGTCTTTCTGTGTGCTGTCCTGCTTTTGTGTTTGTGGATTGGGAAAGGATTTTGGGACAGGAAATTTGTCTGTTTTGTTAACTAAAAATGCTGATGTAGACGAATAACAAAATTAGATTGGCAGGGTGGGAGGGCAAGACTAAATGGAGAGCTTGAGTGAGATTTGGCTGTTATTTCATTGTGCGGTTTGGATGTGTTTATTCATTGTTTTTAATTCAACGCTTGCTTATATAGTAGGCCTAAATGACAGGTGTTCCTTTAAAACTTAGTAACACATTATGTATTCAGATGTCGGTTTAAAAAAATAGTTGGCTCAAAGGTTGAAATCTCTAGGTTGCCATCTGCCCCACTGAAGTCCTCAAGTAAGACCCTTATCCCCAAATTGTGTCCTTCCTCTGAATATAATTACATAACCAACATAAAGCATATTCTTATATACAGAGTGATTCTTTTTTGATATTCTTTGAGATCTCCTTTTCCAGCTGAGTAAAGGGTTAGGGGCCTTGATTTAGGGCCCAGCAGTGGCAGCTTGTTAGCATTGGGAGTCTTTTGGTCACCAGGCCTCAGCAAATACATACAAGAAACTGGTTAGACATCCTTATGAAATTCATTGCTTTATAAGGATATATTATGTGTATCGCAACACAACTTTTTCAGAATGTGTTGAGCATTACATAAAAATGTATTGCTTTTTTGGATTATGCTGTACTGCACTGGTACAGTTGTTAAGAGCGTATGCCTGCCTGATGACTGATTTATCATTAACACTCTTAAACACTTGTACATTGAACCGTGTGTTCATCATGAGGGAAAAAAAAATTCAATGAATGTTGCTTGAATGACTGAGCCTGTAGCAGGTTTAAAAAATGCTGTACAGATGAGTTTTAGTCTTTCTCCTTTCTATGAGCAAGTTTGCATAAACTGAATAATTTGGAGAACATTAAGGAATGTGCTTTGTGTAAAAGGTTGTCTGTTCTCGTGTCATGTTAATTGTTAGAATGTGTGTCAGAATGTGTGATTGTTAGGTTTATTTATTGGGTTTGCTATTGGGTTTATTAGTGAATGATTGCAGGTGTTGCGAATTGATTACTTGGGGCATCATGTTTTTATTTTAGAAACACCCACTATAATATGCAAGAGTCCACAACATTACAATGCAAAACTTTCTCTTTTTTTTCCTCATTATTATTTGTTCTTTATGCAAAGCCGGAGTGTGAACAACTCACTTTAACAGGAAGTGCTGGAGTTTATTGTAACACAGTATTCAAATATCGCATAGTTTACTATGGTAAACATAAGCTTTAGAGAATAATAACTCTAAGCTCTCCCTATTGATTATTAACAGTTTACTTCGTTTTCTTTCCAGTTCTACCCTTTTCTGTACTAACACACTCTATGCTGGCACAGTAACTAAAGTTCAGGTTGTGGGTCTTCTGAAAGAGTTTACTAAAGTAACTTTTGATGTCTGCAGGTTTCTTTCTTAAACTTTGGATCTTCCTCTTAAAATGTTTACAAATTCCCAAAACAAGTGATTTGCTCTGAATTTGCAAAATTGTTCAACACCTCAGCACTAAAAAGTTTCATCTACATTTATGTTTCTGCTTATGTTTGGCTTGTTTCTGTGGTCTGTACTGACCACAGTACAGGAAACCCATCCCCACACACAACCTTGTCATGCTGCTTATTCCCTAACTCAACTGGAGCCTATCGCATTACACATAGGGCGGAATTCAGAGGTACAACCTGGGCAATACACCAGTCTATTGCAGGGTCACACATAGACGAACAACCACACACATTTACACTAACTTCTATAGGTAATTTCGAATCCTTAATCAAGCTGTGAACTGTGGGAAGAAGCTAAAGTACCCAGAGTAAACCTGGTCAAACCCGGGACAGTCCTGCTGTGAGGCAACCATGCTAATCACTACTCCACTTATCACAGTTCACACTCATCTCAGTTTTTTTGTCTTAGTTTGCTTAATCAGGAGACTGGGATCATGACTTTGTATTAAAGAAACATATAGCTGTTTTGTGGGGGTGTTTGGTAGAAAAACTTTTCCCCCTTTTGTATGTTTCCTTTTGTTCACTGTGGCTAATGACTGAATTAACATGAACCAATAGTAGTGGGGTGGCATAGTGATTAGCACGGTTGCTTTACAGCAAGAAGGTTCCAGGTTCGATTTCCTGGGCACTTATTTCTGTGCTTTACGTCAATTTTTTTGGTTTGAGCTTTCATTTAAACCCTATGTAAGCGTGCATGTTTTCTAACACTGTTTCCTGGCTGTGTCATTAAAAAACCCACAATCTTCCTACACTGAAGAAACTTTTCCATCAACTTTTGCGCTTAAGCATACATTTGTCATACCATACATAAAGTCATGCGGCTGAAAATTCCACTTTATTTCCCTGAAAACCTGATCTCTTGTTGCTAAGCTACAGTCGACCCTCACCGATTGTATCAGTGCATTTCAGTACAGTTCCAGTTGAGTGTGTAGGTGTGTGTTGTAGCAGCGCTTCAGAGCTTTAAGTAGGAATGATGCATGAATGTTTAAGTATATGTTTGTAAAGCTGTGCATTGTTTTTAAAAACACACATAAACTTGCACACATGCGCATGCACACACATTGACAACCACGCAAATTATGCACACTTCCTGTCTTCGCTGTTCATACATGCTTTAGGTGTTTATGAATTTTTAGCAGCTTGCTGTGTGTGTGTGTGTGTGTGTGTGCTTGTGCGCATGCATGTGTGTGTTTGGGGGGTGTTGGGACAGACTGTAAACTTAATGTCAAATTTTGGTCGGCTCTGTTCTAAAGTGTGTGTGTGTTTGCTTCTCCTCAGGTAAAGGACCTGACCTGTTTTCTTGACCCAAGTGGCCTGGGAGTCATCAGCTTTGAGGATTTCCACAGAGGAATCACTGCAATTAGCAATGGAGGTATACACACACACACAGCAAGAATGGCCTTTTCTGCACACTATTGTAAGTTGTATCCTGTCTGTTGCGCTTACTGGAGAAAAATATATTTCTATGCTTTAGCATTATCTTACAAAATTAGTTGAGTAGTAATTCCAGTAACTTTCAGGCCGATGCTATTAATTTGTCACATATTAAAACTAATTCGTGATCGTGCTAAACTGTGTATTAGAAGCAGCAATACAGATTTTAATTATAACATTGTCCTGTTAGTCATTACTATCTTTATGTAGCAAGTGAAATCGCACACAGCAAACACGAGATAGAAATAATAGAGATACACACACACACAGTAGCGGTAATTGAGAAAATATTGATGGTTATAATTTTATTATTTGTGTTTTGAAATAGAATAATAGAAAATTATTTTTTTATGTCATAATCAATGCTGGTGTGGTGGACTATTTATCTTTATTTAAATACAGAAACAGAACACTAAGCAGTGGGATTCACAGAAACTTTCAGGTTTCTGTTACTCTGCTACAACATTTATTTACTAAGAAAAGAAAAAAAATCAGCGGCAAGATGCTCATGTATTTAACTGGTGAGGTTTCAGTGTAACAGAAAACGTGAGGAAGCTGATTGATTGATTCTTGTCAGGTGAGCCTGCATTATTCAGAAAAGTTCGGAAGTTATTAACTTGCTACAGTACAAACACGCCTGGATGAATAGAGATAGACAGGACAGCTGTGGATAGACAGACAAACACATCTGGATAGGCAATAGGTCATTAAATTTATTGCATTATATAGAAAGGACGGTGCAGACCGACAGACAGACAAGTAACTCGAGACAGATAGCTATGAAGGTACAGTGGTGTGAAAAGGTCTTGGTCCCTTCCTGATTTCCAATCTTTTTGCATGTTTGTCACACTTTGTTTCAGATCATCAAACAAATGTAAATATTAGTCAAAGATAACATGAGTAAACACAAAACACAGTTTTTAAATAAAGGTTTTTATTATTAAGGAAGAAAGAAAACTAAGAAAATTCAAAACTACATGGCCCTGTGTAAGAAAGTGTTTGCCCCCTGTTAAAACATAACTGTTTAAACCACATAATTGTGATTTATCACACCTGAGTTCAGTTTCTCTAGCCACACTCAGGCCTGATTACTGCCACACCTTACTGCAATCAAGAAATCACTTCAATAGGACCTGCCTGAAAAAGTGAAGTAGACCAAAAGATCCTCAAAAGCTAGACATCATGTCAAGATCCAAAGAAATTCAGAAACAAATGAGAGAAAAAAAGTAATTAAGATCAGTCTGGAAAAGGTTATAAAGCCATTTCTAAAGCTTTGGGACTCTAGCAAACCACAGTGAGAGCCATTATTCACAAATGGCGAAAACATGGAACAGTGGAGAACCTTCCCTGGAGTGGCCAGCCGGCCAAAATTAACCCTGAAGAAAAACAAAATAAAGACTTTAGAGTGGCCTAGTCAAAGTCCTGACCCGAATCATATTGAAATGTTAGATAGAGAAAAAAACACGGATAAATAGAAAAAGCTAGAGTTAGGCCTATACAGTTAGACAGGTGAACAAACAGATTAAACTTTTGTTCTACATTTATTTATTATTTTTACATATTTTTTACAACAAGCAGTAACAGCGGCACATAACGAACACTTTACTTTATATTTAAATACATTTTTTATTTATAAGCAGAACACCTCCACATGGAAAAGCAGATTTCACATGGTTTCATCACAACTGAAAAAACTTTACCCCATGGCAGGCAAACACGAGCTAAAACATACTGAGCGGCGTATGATTTTTTTGTTCTGGCTGAATTTGTTGGTGGGGTCAAAGTTCTCTTGTTCCTGTTTTACTGTGTTGTGTGCTGGTGACTTAGACGGAATGATGAATGGCCGGTGTCCTTGTTTATTGTCTTAATTACTCGGGCTGTGATCTGAGAGCATAAGGAGTATAAGTACCCCTAGTTTACATTAATATTACATTATAAAGCCCTTAGTTTGTGTTAAATAACTCCCTCCTGAGCTTCTGTAGTTGTGTTGCCGACACCTAGTCATTGACTCAAGCAATATGACAGAAAAAAATATGGGCACCTCTGTCTTTGTGGATTGTATTTTAGCTATTGGTCTTATTTATTATTTTCTTTGGATTTATAGTAATATGTATTGTATTGCAATCTATTATGATGTATGTTTTGTATAGCCAGTATCAGAGCTTTATCACAAAACAGTAAACTGTCTGGTATAGTCTTACTATTTAGTGTTTATTGTTTTAGAAGATAGATAGATAGATAGATAGTGTGTTTATACACACACACAGTATGTCACAGAAGATACACAGAATTGATAGAGATTTTCTGTTTTTCTTTTGCTGTTAAAACATATAAAGAACAATAGTGAAACACACCCTTATTTTATCAAAAATATGTCTAAAACTATCTACTACATGAAGATCTACTATATTGTAATACTGTGTACTGTGATGTAATATGCAAACTGGAACTTGGCTCCTTTTTGCTAATCTGCTACTGTAATTAATTTGATAACCGCCCCTGCCTTATTTTTCGCAAAGAAGCGCAATGAACAATTCAGGGTTGGAAAGCGCGATCCTGAGGTCATATCCTCCACCTGCAGGTGATGCTGCTATTTGCTTTTTTCTGTCATCAGTTTGAAAAATGGCATCTCGCCCGAATAAGTTGATGCGAATCGAAGAAGTAATTTAAATGCTGCATCAGACAGCTGGGGATAATTGTATGATTATATTGTGTGTATTACATTTTACACAGATTCACTTCCTTACAAACTAACCAATATCAAGCAGCCCTAATTAAGGTATTAGATATTAGAAACCAATGATTAAACAAAATAAGACGCACAATAATGACTACTTATGTAATCTTATTCAAAGCTTTCCATCTTTTTTTTTCAGGATGTGACCCAGATCTATATAAGCTCCAGATCACTTCAGGGTATGCTAACGGAACAGCTGAAGAGTACGATGAGGTAAGACAGACACACATGCATTACCGACATTGCTGCATAGTTTATGTTGCATCTTTATCCTTCATTCTTTAGCTTTTGTATAGGAAACCTGATTAAGGAAGAAGGGCAGTCCTTATAACCACTATGTTTTTTGAACGTATCCATTTGTCAGGTTTACAGTGTAGGTTTACAATGCAGTCATTAAGGAACAAACTGTTCAGGAAATTCAATTAATAAAGACCGAGATTGTCAGTTAAATTAAAAGTGTTGATGTTTTGTCTGATTTAAAGCTTAATTTATGAAATGATTGTCAGTTTAAGTTAACCAAGCCTTTAATAATTTAGCTAGCATACTAACATGCACTGAAACTCCCAATTACCCAATTTATAATAAAAATGAATGAACAGTTTTTATCTGAGTTAAATAATTTAAATCTTTATTTATCTCTTGATTAACTCTGATCAGATTCCAAAGTTGCTAACAACAATAAAAAATACAAACAGAAAATTACAGCATTCAGTTTCGGTGGGACGCAAAATCATGACTACTGATTCACCTGAGCCTTGTAATCAGACTCCAAAAAGCTAAATCATCATTATATTTGTTTCATCATTATATCATAATGTAGTTAGCTAAAAAGGTAGCTATTCTGGTAAATCAACACAAAGGGGTCTTTATTTTATATAAAACACTTTTGAAATAAAAGGACTTCATTTATTTGAACATTTTATTTCTTTATTTGGGCCTTGATAAGTAAGTGAATGAAATAAACTTGGAATAAATTCCAAATTCCACTGTGGGCAGCGCGGTGGCGCAGTGGTTAGCACCGTTGCCTCACAACAAGAAGGTCCTGGG
>JAOTQW010066977.1:0-14143 GCA_026260075.1 Sisor rabdophorus
TCCTTCCACAGTCCAAAAACATGTACATTAGGTTGATTAGTGACTCTAAATTGCCTGGTTGTGTGGTTGTTTGTTTATGGGTGGCCCTGCTATAGACTGGCGACCTGTTCATGGTATACCCCTGCCTCTCGCCTTATGTGTGTTGGGATATGCTCCAGCAGATCCCCGTGACCCTGAGCTAGGAAATAAGCGGGTTAGAAGATGAATGAATATTTTGTAGGACAAAGATTTTATTTATTGCTATTATTAATGGTCATACAAATACATAGCCACAATATGTAATAAGCCTATGTTATTAGTGCTAAAAGAATCTTACATTTAGCTAAAATCACAAGTCTGTTCATGACAACAAAAGGTTTTTTTTTGCCTGCTAATTGTTAGTTAACCTTCAGCAACTACAAATAAGCACAATGAGAAAGCACTAGAGAGAAAAATGTATGAGAGTGCGAATTAAAACAGATTCAGCCTATTGAACGGTGTGTATTAGCTGTGTATGCAGAAACACTTACACTCATAAACACCATGACATAAAGACCATCATGTAAATATAAATTTCTGGATATAATTTTATTCAAAGCACTATGTAACATATCATACAAATAGATTCATTTAGTCAAACCTAATCTTTTCTCTTAAACTCTATCTGAGGTGTAAGATTGACAGATATTGACATGTGACTCTCTGAATCATTCTCTTTACCTCCTATTTTCTTATCATTTTATGATGACAGCGACCTCCATTTCTTGACCTACAAACCTACAGTAATTCTTTCTGACTCATGTAGCCTCACATTCGGGTCTCCATATGAGATTATCACCATACTGCAGAAGGTATATTGCATCAAATGACTGATTGATGTAAGGAACACTGATGAACCATTTGCTTTCCTGTTTTTATGTGCATCGTTCATGAGATGCTGCTTATCTGTTTGTAGATTCTGACATAGCATTCAGGTAGATCAGAAAGTTTACCCATATTGCACTCAGTGTCCTGGTGTAGACCCAGCTGGACACTAAGGCGAATATAGATTTATATTGTTGCTGTGGCACCCCACAACAAGTAGGTCCTGGGTTCGATTCCTGGGCGAGGGGTATTTCTGTGCGGAGTTTGCATACTCTCCCCGTGCTTGCGTGGGTTTTTCTGGGTAATCCGTTTTCCTCCCACAGTCTAAAAACATTACATTTGGTTGATTGGTAATTCTAAATTTCCCACACAACTGAATTTGAGTGGCCCTGTGATGGACTGGCAACCTGTTAAAGGTGTAACCCTTTAAGAAGCTATAGAAGATAAATAAATGAATGAATGAATGATTGGGAAAGTGGTGGCACAGTGGCTTAGGTGTTGGACTACTTACTTAAAAACCTGGGTATGGCACCACTGTTGGGCCCCAAAGCAAAGCCCCTAACCCCCAACTGCTCAGTTGTATAACAGAATAATGTTAGTCACTCTGAATAAGAATGCCAGATGCTGTAAACTTTAATGTAACTGTTGCATTGCGCAATGACTTCTCTACTTTCTTAATACCTTCCTGGGCAGGATGATGCTAGTATGAAATTTGGCTTCCCCTTTTCAGAAAACATATTCTTCTGCTTGTGTACAAACAGAAGAAACTAATAACTGCTTAATTGAATATTTTGGCATAAATCTCTATTTGAGTCCAGTTATGAACTGGTGAGGTGGAGGTGATGTAACTGAAGTTGAGGAGCTGCCAGAAACAGAATTCACAGGCCATCCTGATGATTCTGGCATTTGTACTCATATGGTAGGATTCATATTTAGCACGGTCGCCCCACAGTCAGAAAATCCTGGGTTCGAATCAGGGGCACGGGTTCTATCTGTGCATGTTTTCTCCGGGTACTCCAGGGTTTCCTCCCACAACCCATGATTTTAAACTAATTAAAAATTTCCCATAGGAGTGAGTGTGTGGGGGTATGGTTTTGTGTGTGTGTGTGGCCGATGGACTGGCGATCTGTCCAGGGTGTACCCCCTGCCTTGCACCCTATGTGCGCTGGAATAGGCTCCAGAAGACCCCCAGTGACCCCGGTTTGGGAATAAGCGGGTATAGAAGATGAATGAATGCATATTGCATTTATAAGTATTTGTGAAGTCTATATCATTGCAGTGGTTTGTCTTTGCCACTGTTGCCCCAGGCTTGCTTATAGGGTATAAACATAAATTAAAGTTATCCCCTAGATAGATAGATGTACATGTTATCTTGAATGTGTATATTTTACTTCTGTTGTAAAACAGCCACTTCTATATGATTAATTTAAAAGCTGATTAATTGGTGTAGTGGTTAGCACAGTCCTCTCAAAACAAAAAGGTCCTGGGTTCGCATCGGCACGGGGTCTTTCTGTGCTGAGTTTGCATGTTCTCCCCGCACTTGTGTGGGTCTCCTCTGGGTACTCTGGTTTCCTTTCACAGTCCAAAAACATGTGCAATAGGTTGATTGGTGACTAAATTATCCATAGGAGTGAATGTGAGTGTGTGTGGTTGTTCGTCTATGTATGGCCCTGCCTCTTAACCTATGTGCGCTGAGTTAGGCTCCAGTAGACCCCCATGAGCCCGAATAAATAAATGAATAAATGAATGAATTTTATTTATCACCTTTTTCAGATGTGAATGCTTACGGGAAAAATCATATCTTTCTGATCTCTGTCTAATTCATGCAGTAATTATGTCCTGAAGATATCTTCAATTCAGTAGCATTGATGTTGATCAGTCCGGCTTTGTGTTGCAGGTAGTGAGAAATCTCGCTGTGTGTTACTGACAGCAGAGAACGGCCTTTTTCCGAGAGCTTCTGGAGGATCATCACACACCACATCGGTGAGTCCAATCTGCAGAATCTATCTGCAAGCAGCCGTCTGTCACTGCTGCACCAAAAAAAAAAACTCTGGTGCTTTAATCGCTCCTTTTATACACAACGTCATCACGTACAGGATAATATCTAGACAATTGCTAAATCAAGAGATATTACCAAGCTTTCGGCGTGTAATTATAAATAGAAAAAATGGCTACAACAAAAATTTACCATATTTAAAAAGTAAAATCTAATATAGTAATATAAGTAATATGCACTTCTCTGTTTATGACTATAAGCAAAACTTTAAGCTGTATCTGAAGTAGTTATATAAATTAGATTGTAAGATTGGACACAAATATTACCTGTAACTGGTAGCCAATATGAACCCACCTTTTTGTATTGACTGTAGATTCACTAAATATATCTAATCATACATAGCTTGTTTCAAATCCCCCTCCCCAAGAGTCAAACTCGTGTGATTAACAGGTCTCGTTCACTGTGAAACTAAACTGCTGAAAAAATGGTGCCTGAATTGTGCAGAAAGAAGAAAAAGAAAAAGAGCGACAGACAGCTACTCTTTCTATTATAGCATAACCTTATTTCTCTGTCAGAAGGATAAGCTAATCTATTTAGCTCATCTCTTATGTTATTGGATTTTATTGTACCATCCACTGGACTTAGGGTTGTGGAGTATTATTTGGTTATTAGGAGTGCGTTTTTTACATCTCCATAACAGAAAACTGTTTTTTTTTCCATACTACTATGAGATAGCATTTGGGCTCCGGTAGTTTTACACTTTTTATTCATTTATTTATTCATCTTCTATACCCGCTTATTCCCTGGCTTAGGGTCATGTGGTCTGCTGAAGCCTAACCGGCATACATTGGGCAAGAGGCAGGGGTACACCCCGGACAGGTCGCCAGTCCATTGCAGTGCCACACAGACAAACAACCACACTCTTACATTCACTCCTATGGGCAATTTAGAAATGTTTGTGGAGAACGGAGAACCCGCGAAGAACATAAACACAGGGAAAACATGCAAACTCTGCACAGAAAGACCCAGGAATCGAGCCCACAACCTTCTTGCTGTGGGGTGAATTTGCTAACCACTACACCACCAAACCAACCGGTTTTATACTTTTTTTATAGTAAAATAGAATGAAACGGTTTGATCGATGAATTGATTCATGTAGCTGCATATTTAACTTAATTGTTATATAAATTAGATTGTAAGATTGGACAAAAATATTACCTGTAACCGGTAGCCAGCATGAACCCACCTTTTTGCTTTGACTGTAGACAACACTACATATTATGCATAGCTTGATAGAGAGAGAGGCAGAGAGAGAGAGAGAGAGAGAGAGAGAGAGAGAGAGTAAACTATCAGTGGAAATACTGATCTCTGAACAGTTGTAGACTTTAGAATGCAGAAGTCTCTCGGATGTCATTGACTCTCCGCAGGTTTGCAGGTTTTGCTCGTGTGTTTTGTTTTTTGTTATTCACATTTTCAATTGTTCCAATAAATGTTTTGTGTTTATATAACTGACGCAAGACGCTTTTCAGTCCCCACCTTTAACCTGCCCGAGTTCGGCTGTCATGCGGGCGAACAAAACCGGGAAACGCAAAAACCACTCAGCTAAATAGCGACACCTGTAACCGGAGCGCGAGGTCACCGGCGCGCAGCCACGCGCTGTTTTCTGTCTCTCTCTAGAACCTGGCAGAAATGGACCCCGCGCGCACCGAAGCGCATTCATTATTTATTTGAGCGCGCGTTCGGGGCAGACGAATCAGGGCGCGAGCAAAAAAAGATCGACGTGCGCGCGGACCGTCCCGTGTCTCCGAGCCGCATCGAGGAGCTTTTATTTCCCCCGCTGCTGCTGAAGCACGCGTCCCGTTTCTCACGTCGAGTCTCCGTTCCGACTGCTCACGTGCGAGTTGCGC
Source organism: Sisor rabdophorus (assembly GCA_026260075.1). Taxonomy (NCBI): domain Eukaryota; kingdom Metazoa; phylum Chordata; class Actinopteri; order Siluriformes; family Sisoridae; genus Sisor; species Sisor rabdophorus. The sequence goes on from JAOTQW010066977.1 coordinate 4,747, forward strand.
AGTTTCCGCCCGGAGAGCATATCCCGTTATTTGACGTAGCGGAGGAGCAACCCTCGATGCCGCGCGCTGTTCAGAGGTAAAACGGGGCACCCCACCACTCCAAAAAAATAAATAATTGCACCCCTTCATACTCACGTGAAGGGCAAAGTAATCAGTAATCGTCTGTAGCATCAGGAAGATTATTACTGATCAGTGTTTAGTCGACGATTCGATTTATTATTCGATTAATTATTGCTTAAACACAGTCTTCTGAGAAGGTGGCAGTGTTTGGAGGAGACTGCAGAGCTTTCTTCTTTGCAGAATTTCAATGTGACCTGAAATAGACTGACTATACAATTCAATGTTATTCAATTGATTAAATGATTAAAATCCCATTTGGTCCGAAACAGAATTGATGCTATTATCAGTTAATCGACTCTTTGGTTCATAATAACAGTCCATATCCGTATGTTTTGTGATGGTTTAGACACGCATTTATTTATGGGGCAAAGTTGTAGTTGCAGAATATCTAGAAGCTACTAACTATGTTAATGAGTTGACAATTAATAATCAAATAAAACTATGAATTTGCACTAATTAATCAAAAATTCATAAACAATCATGCTGGCATAGTGGGTTTGATTCCCTGGCATGGAGTCTTTCTGTTCTGAATTTGCATGTTCCCACAGTCTTGCTTGGGTTGACTCTGGGTACTCCAGTTTCCTCCCACACATGTACAATATGAGGATTGATGATTTTTAATTGTTCGTCTATGTGTGGCCCTGCAATAGACTGTCAATCAATCAATGAAAAATAGTCAAAAGCTGTTCTTTGTGTGGGTCACGGGACAAACAAGTGTATTTGGTTCTGTTTGGGTCTATTTATGTGATTTGCGAGTAGGCTCTAATTGGTTAGTTACAAATTGTTATCTCTCTTATTTTTGTTGCTAGCGATTGAGATTTTTATACTTTTGGTTTCACATGATGTCATGCCTTTTATTGTTTTCACTTTGGCTCCCTCTTGTGGACAATAGTATTACAGCCAACATCTTTGAGTCTGATTGATACATTTTTTAGCACCAGCTTCTACGGGATTTCACAGAGATGCATATTATTTCAACATAGTGTGCTTTAACTAATTTTACAGGAATTTTCCAGAAGGGAGGGATCTTGTTTTAGGTCAGAGGTGGAGTAGCAAGAGCTATTTAAAGTCTGGCCACTCCGTGCCACAGACAAAACCACACACTTTGCCCTTTCTACTGTACTCTTTATACACTATATAAGCAAAAAGTATTAGACACTTGACTATGTCTTACTACTATTGTCTCACAGCTCGATAGACACATTCATAGATGACTTGCCACTAGATTTTGGAGCATGGCTGTTTCCAGCTTTTGGTCAGTGGAGTTTCGTGATCAGATCTAAATGTTAAAACTGTCTGTAGTGAAAATCAAATGTTTAAGGCCATTGTGTAAATACAAGTTGTTTGTGTTCCTGCAGCTGTCATCACAACAGCAGTGTTAAACCATTATATTACACCCGTCAGATTCTACGCTACTGATTTCCTCCAGTTAATCGTCAAACTGCTGTCATACATACCAACATACCAGTGTGTGTTTCCAATATTCTAGTCCAAATGTCATTGTAAGCTTTGTATGCAGTTTACAAGACGAGAGTTAACGGATACTGCATGCAAACCTGAAACCTGTAAGGACATGGAGAAAGCAGCAATTATGGGATAGTGTTTAATGGGTCTGCTGCTGCTAACAACTCCAAAAAGGTGTCAGTTAAACGAAGCAAAGACAAATTGTTAGCTTGAAAAGCTTGATGGTTTACATCAGTAAGCAAGAATATACCAGCCAAAATAACACTTTAAAAACACATTTCCTAGAAATATATTTAAAACAAATGGACTAATTATAAAATTGACTGCCCACCTGAAAATCCTGTGCTGCCTAGTTGTATAATTATTTTGACACAAAAGGCAACTAACAAAATTTAATATAAGGTATAAAAAATTTAAATATTAAGATATTTTACAAGAGATTGCGAAAAACTATTTATTTACTATGCGGCACAGTGGCCGCCTTACAGTAAGAAGGTCCTGGGTTCGAATCTTAAGCACAGGGTCTTTCTGTGCGGAGTTAACATGTTCTCTCCACGCTTGCGTGGGTTTCCTCTGGGTACTCTGGTTTCCCTCCAAAGTCCAAAAACATGTACATTAGGTTGATGGGTGAATCTAAATTGCCCATAAATATATTAATAGATTCAGGCTAATACAATTTTAATAAGGTGTGAATTGTAAGATGACTGAATGATGTTCTAGCAACATATTATTACTGCTGCGCACAACTGCCCCATTCTGCTTTACTAAACAACTTAATAGATGGTACAGTCCTACTTTCTTTAATTGTTAAACAAGTAAGTTAAAAAGAAAACAGCATATGTCCTAAACAAGTTATTTGGAATTGTCATTGGCATAATCTAACTGCAAACAACACAAGCAGGTAAAGATGCCTGAGGATCTGGAGCCATAATCATAGTCTTATAATATAATCTTTTGTTCTTTATTAGGAAAACAACCGATTATTGGCTTAGCCGATTATCTGCGTTGATATTAGTATAAGTATTTTTTTTATATATATTAACAGTTTTGGAGGTTTTTATACTGATTTGCTGATAAAAGCATGTAATTTGGAATTTTTTTTTACATGTTTATTCGATATTAGCAGGGTAAATGAACAATGCAAAAGCATGTCATTTTGAAACACTATTTGGCCTTAATTAGAATCCATCAGTTCCCATGAAGTGTGTTATTGATTAAGTTTTTGCAATTTTTGCTAAGAAAGGAAGTAATGCAGCTTAATGAAATAGGCATGAAAAGCAGCTCTGCCTCCTGCACCACTACTAATTGTTACCCATTTTTATTTAGTTATTCTTTCATTCATCTTCCATACTTCCCTAATTTAGGTTTATGGGGGTCTGGTGGAGCCTCTCCCAGCTCTCTAAAAACGAAAGTCAGAAGGTGTAAACTCTTGGCAGGTCGCCAGTTGTCATTTGTTTTTAATTCCAAAGCATTTAATAACAACTTATGCTAATGCTAATTTCTATAATAATCATACAAGTATCATTATAAATAAAAAAATAGCAGACAATCAGGTTTACTAAAAGCCTCAATGATTATAGAAAATTATACAGCCTGTCCTCCATACCCTGATAAACACCATTGATGGTGAGAGTGTTGTGACACTGCATGGAAACATCCTGTGTCCTTGATGAAGTAAAAGCAAAGGCTTTGCAAAAAAAAAAAATAAAAGAAGGTAAAAACAGGAAACTGTTGTTGACAGAAGATTTTAAAAAGCTGCCAACACTGGATCAGGATCCTCAGACATCTTTTCCTGCTTGTGCTGTTTGCCGATAGAATATGAATCCAGTCCTTGCGATGGACTGCCGAACTGTCATGCTTGTTCCCCTTGTCTTTTAACCTATGAGCGCTGGGATAGGCTCCAGCAGATTCATTTATCTTCTATACCCGCTTATTCTCGAATTCGTGGTCACGGGGGTCTGCCTGAGCCTATCCTAGCGCACATTGGGCGAGAGGCAGGGGATCTCAGGGCCACAAACACACGACCACACACTCACACATTTACTCCTATGGGCAATTTAGAGTCACCAATTACCTAATCCACATGTTTTTGGACTGTGGGAGAAACCGGAATACCCGGAGGAAACCCACGCAAGCGCGGGGAGAACATGCAAACTCTGCAGAGAAAGACCCCAAGCCCGGGATTCAAACCCAGGACCTTCTTTTTGTAAGGCGACCGTGGTAACCACTAGGCCACAGCGCTGCCCCTGAATTATTATAATTGTTATAATGTAATGTATTTTTTAACTATAAACTATAAATTAAGAGAAAATCTCTTTTTTTGTTGTGGGATTTCATTGTTTGGCAGCTAATCAAGGATTTCATCCTATCACCTTCTACTGGGAAGTAGGAAGGATGTTAGCTCCCTGCTTGTTTTCCTTCTCTGTAATAAGGGGTGAAGGGTAGTTTAAGTTGTGTGTGCTCTGTTTGGAAACAGGGACATCAGATCCTGCAGGCTACATTTACTAGTGTGGGCTATTTAAAGCAAAAACAGTAAATGGCATGGCAAAAGGTAAAATTGTTCTCCTTACTATATTTTTTGAGGTTAGCCTGTCTCCCTTTACCACTTTAAAACATACACCCACACACAAATCAGCTTTTATAGTTAAACCGGATGGAAAACACACACCCTTTTTTCAAAATGTTGTCCTTATACAAAGGGACTACATTAATCTCTCAAGGACCCAGCTTTGGCAACTTGGTACAAGGAATCATTACCCAATCTTCCAATCAGCAGTCCAACACCTTGGCCACTGTGCTACACCCGATGCTGAAATTTTTGTCAGTGTGTTTCTCTTTGACTCAGCTGGTCGGGTTTTCAAATGCAAGCTTTCTCCTTATGATTGTTAAAAGCCATGTGACTCCCAGCCAGCCAGGCATTAATTTGCTTCTCTCCTACACAATAATTTGCCAGATATTATTTACTTATTTATGTACATTAATTATTTATGTGGTGTGAGATCTTAGAAACAAATATGTTGACAAAATTAAACAAATACAATAGTTTTTTGATTTAATTTCATCTTCTTAACCCGCTTATTCCCGAATCCGTGGTCACAGGGGTGACCTGTAGTGCTGGAGCCTATCCCAGTGCACATAGGGCGGAAGGCAGGGGGTACACCCTGGACACACCCGCACAGAAAGACCCCAAGACCGGGATACGAACCCAGAACCTTCTTGTTGTGAGGCGACGGTGCTAACCACTGTATACAAATACAATAGTAATGGTGAATATTAATAAATTGTGGTGGTGTGGTGGTTTGCTCAGTCGCCTCACAGTATAAAGATCCCGGGTGAAATCCTTAGCTTAAATGTTATTGATGTAATGTAATGGATAAGCGCAGCAAAAGCCTTCACAGCACGATCGACCAGGGTTTTCCATGGGTTTAATATGGAAGCTGACTCAAATGGAGCATGCAGAGGAAGGAGACAATTGTCCCTGCTGGTAGACTTTTCTTAACAGACTCTCCGAGCTCTCTGAATAGTAAAAGGCAGGAAGCTAAAATATGACATGATTCAATTAAATAATCTAAAATAATAAAATAAATTAAATAATAATTAAGGAAGAATTAACCTGGGAATATTATTTATTTGTAAGTTAATTTACACAAATTCTGGGGTCTTTATTGAGATTATGACCCTTAGATATGCAAAAATAAGGAGAATAAACGAGAATTTGGTACATAAGATAACATAGCATTGAATATTAATTTTATTAGAGAGAAATGAAATATCATTCACTGTATAAGCCAAGTTAATATCAAGATAATACATGCCAAGCCCCTTCACTGTCAAATTCCAGAAAAAGCAGGAATCTAAAGAATGTTCTAGGTCTGGTTTAAGTACTTTAAACAGCTAATGTAACTTAAAAATGTTTTCAAAAAATATCAGATAGAAAATATAATAATAGAAAAATAGAAAAAAATTCTAAAAATTCATATGAAAATCTAAGAACAATTTTGTGCATGTATGCCCACTTCTTTTACCCATCACAGGATAATAAAGGCAAGGATTAAGCTTTCACTGGCTAAATAAAGAAGTGTAATCACTGGTTGCAAATAGGATTGAAGATGGTACACCAGAATCTTTTCCTGCTTTTCTTTTATTTTTTTACAAACATGGCTCAGCTGTCCTTCCATTCTGTGCTTGTTAAAGGGATCTGCTGTATATGGCCTCCTGTTGAAAGATGCCCTAGGGGACAAAAGGAGGTCCAAATTGGGTTTGGCAAAATAAAGGCTTGCTCTGAAATCAAGGCGATGATAGCAAAATGCTGGGTCATTGTCAAAATTGACAAATTTAGGCCATGCTTTAAGTCATGCTTTAAAGTATTTAGCTCCACTGCTCAGATCAAGGGAAACTCTGCGGTCTAAAATCTAGAATCATTAAAAGCTATATGATTCTTAAATTTATTGTATATTGTTACTTGTGGGCGGTGCGGTGGCGTAGTGGTTAGCACGGTCGCCTCACAACAAGAAGGTCCTGGGTTTGAATCCCAGGCTTGGGGTCTTTCTGTGCGGACCTTCCAGGTTTTTCCCTGCGCTTGTGTGGGTTTCCCTCAGGTACTCCAGTTTCCTCCCACAGTCCAAAATCATGTGCATTACGTTGATTGGTGACTCTAATTTGCCTATAGGAGTTTGTGTGTGTGTGTGTGTGACCTTGCAATGGACCTGTCCAGGTTGTACCCTCTGCTTCTCGCCCTATGTGCACTCGGATAGGCTCCAGCTTCGAGGAATTCGGGAATAAGCAGGTATAGAAGATGAATGTTAGTAGCATGTTTTTAGATGCCTTGAGAACAAATGGATGATGTTTGTCTTGTCATAAATATCACTATTAGTACTCTACAATGTTGTTTTTTGCTTTTTAGGTATCTAGACCAGATCTCTCAAGTTCCTTACCAGCTTTCCCTTTGACTAAACATTCACAGTTGGAATATTTCCAACTAAATTTACCCTACTATGAAGTGTGTGTGGTTAAAAGAAAGGTAATCCAAATAAACCACTATTTTACCTTTCTGGTTAAAAGAAAGGTAATCCAAATAAACCACTATCCACAATACCTAATACAAACCTTTGCTGCTTTTAATACTATTGATTGCAGTCATGTATGACAAACAGGGTTTTGATAGTTATTTCATCTTCCATAATCAACACACAACTTCTTAGATATCTCTGGCATGAATTAGAAAAGTGATTATTTATGGTTTAGCATATTTTCAAGAAAATTACATTATGCTTTCCTTTTTGTGCTCAAAAAAGCATGATTACTTTTTTGCTATGTTTAATGATAAAAAATGGCAACTATGCTGTGGCCTGGTGGGCCACTCGCTTTAAACAGTGATCGGGGGCAATTTTTCAGTTCTATTTTTTTACACAGTCAGTTGAGGGCTTGTTGGATTAGAGAATGGTAAAGAGCTATGGAAGTGTATTATGTATACAGATGATTTTTCTCTGTAACTCTGCATTTTTATGTAGCACTTTGTTCTTGGTAGAACAAATGGTAGAACTTGGTAGAACTTCGAAGACACACATCATCCACTTGTTCTTGAGTGGCATCTAAGAAGGGGTGACCTAGTGTTCAAGGTGTTGGACTGATACCAGAGAGAGTGGGGTTCGATTCCCAGCACATCCAAGCCACCAATGTGGGCCCCTGAGCAAGACCCTTAACCCCAAATTGCTCAGTTGGAACTCGCTTTGGATAAGGGTGTCTGCCAAATGCTGTAAATGTAATTATTGTTGTTGTCGTCTGGTATGATGTCTGCTTGGTATAACGTAATTCTTCGGTAATAACTTTTGAATAAGGTTAATGTAATGCCTTTGAATATCATGAAAACTGAAAAGGCCAATTTTGGTAAGGACAAAGGAATGTACTTCTTTCTCAGATCACCTTTCTCAGTGTTGGTGCCTGAACGCACAAATACTATATTTGGTAAACTGTCTGTACTCTTACATTTAGTGGAAAGAGCTTATTGAAATGTAAAGGTAAATTTTAAACATGTTGTTCAAAAAACATGTGGATATGATTGTCACATGTCTCAGTTGTTTCTGTAAATTGTCAAGAAAGTGTTCTGGTTCATTAATTTACTAGTAAAAACACCACCTATCATGTGGATGTCAGTAAAGTAAGCCAGTTTTACTGCTTTTCTCAGTAGCATGGTGGTAGTGTCATGGTTTTCTGAATAAAATAATTCTTAGTAGTGAACCTTCATTTTTTCCATCAGGTGGTGCACTAGCATTCACACAAGTCACATTTACCTGGGTCAGTGAGTGACATCACCACCATTTACAGAGCCATTTAACAGAATTTTTGTATGACAGTGCTCTTCTTCTTTGGGTTAACAAGTTTTTTGGTAAAGTACTGCCCCCTTCTGGGGAACGGGTGGCCTAGTGTTTAAGGTGTTGGGCAGATACCAGAAAGACTGGGCTCCTGAGCAAGGCAAAGATAAGGATAAAGATAAATGAACTTTACTTGTTCCCAAACTAACTTGCTACCACAACCACTGCATATCCATACAGTTTGCAAACGAACCATTGCCAGTACAAATTTAATCAGTACAAATTTTTCGTAGATGTAGTAAGCTACTGTAAACATATTGCTGTAGCTAAGGTTGCCATTTGCATTTGGTGTCTTTTGGATAATAATTTTATTATCCTACGTGTAGACTTGTGGCTGGTGAATGCAAATAGAAGGCGAGACAGTCTCAATGCACATGCTCATTGTTTCCGACATCAAAACTTTTTTTCTATTTTCTAAGTAGCTTGTTCTACACAGTTTGTAACTAACAAAAAACACAACTTAATAAAAAGTGACATGTATGTCACATGGTTGTTTTTGGTTTAATTTGTTTTACTTTTGTTGGCATTTTGCCTTGGTTACAAACTAGGGCTCTTCCTTTCTGACCTCACCTCTCAAGCAGTGCAGTAAAAAGCACAAACAAAGCAACATGTTCCTTCCCTTCATCCTGCTATTAATGGGCTTTTAAGAAGTAGTGGCATTTTTTGCTGTTCCTTTCTGCATCTGGAAAAGAGTGCTTTGTATAACTCAAGCTATGGTATGCCAAAACCGGACATGTCTATCAGGATATGTTAGCACAAAAAATGCTAAATATTTCCTTACACTGCAAATAATTGTCTATCCTTACTTTATGCGTTTCTACACTGCTTTAGCAGAAATAAGTCCGGGGCTAGCATTGATAGATTTTATTAGTTGCTCCAACTAATTATTTATGAATTATTTATTATTGCTCCAACATGCGTGTGTTGTTAGTGCCACACTATATTGCCAAAAGTATGTTGTTATCGGATTATCAGATCCATATGTGGTTGCTTACCAAACTATTGCTACAAATATGTTAGCACACAGTCTATTTTTGTATTTTGTAACATGCTGTAACATTACATTAATTCTTCACTGGAACTAAGAGACTCCAACAACATTCTGGACAACTGTGTGCTAACATATTTGTAGCAACAGTTTGGAAAGCAACCACATTGGATCTGATGATCCGATGACCATATACTTTTGGCAATATAGTGTGGAATTGACACCACAGGCTGGTACTGTGGGTACTAGGCATAATGGGTGCACTCATTACTCTGGAACAGGGTAACTCTAAAATCGTAGAACCACATGACCTTCTTCCATTCTCTATATTGTGTGTGAAAATTATTTGACTTTTACTAATAAACATGGGCGGCGCGGTGGCGTAGTGGTTAGCACCGACGCCTCACAACAAGAAGGTCCTGGGTTCGAATCCCAGGCACGGGGTCTTTCTGTG
>JAOTQW010067015.1:0-14131 GCA_026260075.1 Sisor rabdophorus
TTCCTCCGGGTACTCCGGTTTCCTCCCACAGTCCAAAAACATGTACATTGGGTTGACTGGAAAAAATATTAAATTGCTCATAGGAATGAGTGTAAGTGTGCGTGGTTGTGTGTTTGTGGCCATGCGATGGACAGGCAACCTGTCCAGGGTGTACACCTACCTCTCACCCTATGTGTGCTGGGATAGGCAGATCCAACAGATTCCCATGACCCAAAGCTTAAAAAAAGAGAGCTCGAATAAGAGAATAATAGAAGTCTTAAAGTATTTTTCTTTAGACAAATAATATATGTTAGACTTTCAAAAAAATCTTTGTTCAAAGATTTTTTTAACTTACTATTTTGGTGAGAACTTTTACCTCTTGAATATTTTGCTCTGTACAGTTTACATGCAATTATCGAAATAAATTTCAGTTCTAAAAGAAGTCTTTAAAAAATTGTATTCACAAATTGGAATTGATAATCAATATTTGCAGTATAACTGCACCCCAAGAAGCTGCAAATAATAAATGGATTACATATGAGAAATAGAGGACTTAAAAGAAAAAGAATAAAAGAAGTCAGAATAAATAAGAAAAGAGGGTGAATGTCGAAGAAAGTAAAACAGAAATGTAAGATAGGAGGCATGAGATAAGCAAATGGGAGAAAATAAAATTTGAAAAAAGCTTAAGAAGAATGTGGGACAACCAAGAGAGGTTCTCCATTGTGTGTATGATTTTAAAGCATCTAATTGGTCATCCACTATGACATCATTAGTGGTCATCTAAATTCAGAAAGGAATCCTGATAAATAGCTAATCTTATCTTTCATCCCCTGCTGTCCACTCTTTGCTAAAGGCTGTATATTCGTTCATTCAGTCTCTCTCGTTTGCACACTCCTTGCTCTCTTTGCTTCTTGCTCAGTTTTTGGCATGCTGAATGTGTGTGTGGTGTGAAGCTCCATTTGCTGCCTGTCTCATGTCTGGTTTAAGCCTCAGTGCCAGCAAAAACAGTGGTAAATAACTGATGAATCACCAGAAGGAGAGGCAAACACACACACACGCATTTAAATTTACACACTGCAACCAGAATGATTAGCAGACAAAATTCATTAGCTTGAAGGAGATACGATTGCTAAATTATGGCACTTCTATAAGAGCTGCATTGCAAGCAAATCTGTATTATTCCATAGCACTGTTGAATCTTGTAATTTAAAAGGTAGACACTAATTTATTTATGTTTTACTACTCAAATAGATTTTAAAGCAGTTATTTGATCTATTCGTTTAAGATAAAACAAATGAGACAAAACGTTTTATATGAATTCTCTACTTTATCCTATACATTAGCCTAGCTGGGACCTTTAAAAGAACATTTAATGGATAGTGTGGCTGAAATGACTGTTAAACAAAGGATCATGGTTCAAGCCCCACCACTGCCAAGTTGCTACACTGTTAAGGCCTTAAGGCAGTGATGCCTCAAGTGGGTAAGATGCTCAATTGTTGATCTGAAGTTTGAGCCCCATTGCCAGCCACTGTTGGGACTGGGTTTATTTACAAAACAAATTCTACTTTGTTGTAAAAAGTATATTTGAATAAAATAAAAGAATTAACATTTTCACATTAACCTTCTCTGCTCCAAGGGCATTGTAACATGGCTTATGCTTTAGTATGCAAAGAAGAGAGTTATGTAGTAATGTATTTTTAACATTTCTACATATGTTAACTTTCTTTTGCAATAGCTGGTTTGGAAGGACACTGAATCTAAATATATTATATAATTATATTTAAATGACATGCAAAATCATGAAATCTTAAGTTTCAGCACTAACAATCAGGTTTTTGCCTGATTTGTTGGTATTATAATATATTTTTCTTTTGTAAAACCGAGTTTATACTGTGTTCTTATTGTTGCTTTTCAGACTGTATGAACATGATTCCCATGTCACACATAACATGTCAAAAATGGTCTAGACAAAAAGACTAGTCCGGAGTTTTAAGTCATCAAACTTAGTTTCGTAAACCTCGTCCTTTTGCGATACAGTAAGCAAACGGCATTAACATTGTCTATATACACTGCTTTTGCCTCCAGTAAGTTTCTTTATTTGCTATTTTATTTTTCGGACTCATTTTCACATTTTCCTACATGGTTTGTCTGGAATTTTCAGACAGTGATAGAATTTTACTAGAGGTAAAAAAAATCATCTGTCATTAATTGCTTGTCTGAATTGTCAAATTATCCATCACTTTTAGTGTAGGATTATAATAAGCTTTTAAAATTTCATCATTCAGACTAACAAATTTTGGCCAAATCCACATAAAATTTCTAGTTTTATGGGCAAGTCTACAGTGTAAAAAACATAAAATAACGTGTAATGTTGTAAACGTGTAATGTTGGCCTTTTTTAATACATTAAAATTATGATATTGAAACTGCTAGGGTTTAATGAAGTAATACATCATTTTGACACATGGTTTGTATTTTACACAAACGCACAACCTCTTGTTGTATTGTTATATTTCTCTCTTATCTGTCAAGTTATGCATGTTGCATTCAAGCTCCCAGTTTTGTGTTAATGACTTTGGACATTTCTGATCCGGTTGCAGTCTTATCTTAATGCTGTAAGATAAACAAGGTTTGTTGACTAAAATTTCTCAGCTTCAGCAAGAAGACAAATTTTGCTGATTTATAGGTTTACCTAGTCACATACTTTTTAATATAGACATTTATATACAGGATATTATGTGTAAACACATGCTCTGATTTTACCCAGATAAGTTAGGTTTTTCATTAAGATTTCTTTTAAAAATCATATCATTAAAATCTGCTTTGTGATAGTGTTTATTGTTAAGGGATATGTATAGATATACATACATATTTCTTGTTTCATCCATTCATTCAGTTATCTTCTATACCCATTTATTCCTTAACTCAGAGTCACAGGGGTCTGCTGAAGCCTATCCCAGTGCACATGAGGGGGGAAAGAGGCACACTCACACTGACACTTATTCCTATGGGCAATTTAGAATTAACCTAATGTACCATGTTTTTGGACTGTGGGAGGAAACCGGAGTAGCTGGAGGGGAACCCATGTAAGCGCCGGGAGAACATGCAAACTCTCAACAGAAAACCCAGGACCTTCTTGCTGTGCGGTGACCATGCTAACCACCACACAGCCCAAATACATACATTTCATATTCTAATGCCAGGGGTTTCATTTTGGGATAACACATGTCTAAAGTGCACCAGAACTCACAGAAAGATATGATAAGATTGAAAATCAAGTCACCTGATGTCAGTATATACCAAAACCCATGAACGATTTTGGACCTATTTCTTACCAACATTTAAAAAAAATTTGAAGCAAAAAAAATGAAGAAAATAAAATAAAGAAACAAAAAAGGATGAGAGCTTTATGACGGTGGACCTTTATCTCATTTCTCCTGCTGTCTTTCTGGCCTGGAGTTTTGCCTTTTCTCCATTCTCTTCTGGCTTTGAACAGATTAAAAATGTTTACACAGATGCCAGCAGCCATTAGGCTTTTCTGCCACTGCTGCAGTGGTTCTCCTTCTTTCTTTCTTTGTTCATTCTCATTCATCTTACTGTGTGAATGTCTGTATAAACGATTGTGAAGATGCAGAGAAGACAAAATATCCATTGTCTATCCTGTACAAAGCAGCATGCAATTGCACATTCCAGCATTTAATTATTTTTGTTCATTAGAAATGATCACTACTTGTTTTGATTCATTCGCTCTATAGTGCATTTTAAGAGTGTAGCACCAGCTGGGGGTGTAGATGTTTATGTCTGTGAGCTTCGGTGTAAATCCACTTGAACCGACCACATTGCGTGAAGTGGAGCTCTTGAACAGCTAATGCAGACCCAAGTACATTTTTAAGGTGAATCCTTGACTTCTATTTTAAAAACATACCATATAATTTTTATAAACCTCTCTTATATCTTAAAAAAAATCTTTTACGAATCATTATATGTACGAAACTGAAAATATAAAACAAAACAAAACAAAAAACTGACAAGCCTAAAAACAGCATTTGAGAGGAAGAACTTCACAATCCTTCTGATCACACCCTAAATGTAGTCTTTTTGTTTTATCACAGAAATCACACTTGGGTGTGATTATTGATTTTTATCTTTCATTCACCCATGTAGATAATCTTATTAGTAAGATTACAGCGAGATTTTACTTCCAAACTCTCATTGGTCACTTAAGTGTACTAATGGCAAAAGTGGTTGCTTTACATATCACAAATCTTTCATGATTGTGCACCCCCTTTTTTTTAATAACTCTTTTCCTTTAATAATTTCCTTTTGACGTTAGGAATGCATAAGCAGGAAGTTTTTATGGCCTATAAAACAGAAAGCCATTAGAAACCTACCTGAAGGTCTGTATTCCCTTCTCATTTCCTGTCAATCATTGTCTTTTGGAATCTGAAGGTCTTTCAACACTTTTTACTATGCAATTACTACAAAACAAATAGGAAGCAAGCAAGGTGAGCAGTCATGCAGAGTGACCCAGTAATTGGCCTCAGCACGTCCTCCACACCTGCCATGCAGGAAGTTAACAAAGCCAGACTCTAACTGACAAGGTCTCTGCTTAGTGAGGTTTTTTTTTTTACTTACCCACAGACAGTTACTCTACCTTACAGTGGGTCTTTCTCAGATGCTGTTGAAATTTGCTCTGAAAGTAAGAAAGACAGTAACTATGTATGGGCCTATGGCTAATATGTATGATATATGTATCAGTTAGATCAGCTCGAAAGATGTTTTTTCCAATTACATAAGTGTCTATTAAAAAAGGTGGATTATTGCTGGTGTCAGATTCTGACACAATTCAGTACTGTGCTACCTGCTTTCTCTACTTGTGACTACCCTTTTTTGACGAAAATCTTTGCTTTAATACCGGCATATACTACATAATTCCAGCAATGTTTTTGGTAACCACTAACACACACTGTACAAATAAATGATACAAATGCAAAGCCATAGCTCAAACTATATGATTACCTGTAACTGCTGTCAGTGTATGTGTCAGTGCATTATAATTAAACATGTGAACATAAAAAAGTTAACATTCATTTAATTTAGATTTTTTTATCAGTATAAGCTAAGTATTTTTGAGTGTCATTACTTAGGATATACTTCAATGTTCATCTGTAACTGTGTCGAAGTAAGATAAGAACACTTAAATAAAAATAACACTCTTAATAAATCCAAATAAACATTTTTGTAATGGAAATTAAAAGACTTTTCTGTATCACTAAAAAAATAAAATAAGTTTAAAAATAAAAACAGTTAAATTAAGCTAATTTCTAATACCAGAATCTTTTTATTATGATTGACCACAGCCTTGTGTTGGTAAAGGAACAAACACACACTAATTAAAGCTGGGCTGCTCAGAATCAAATGTCAACTCCCAAAAGCCATGCAGCCTTTTTTTAAATCTGTAAAAAACTAAACCAACAGACAACTTTTGGACAAAAATCATCATCTGGAAATTCTGTGTTTCCTTAGAAGCTATAGTTTTCATAAAACTATGAATTGCATTACTTTATTTAAATAGACTCATGCTATTTTAATTACTACAGGGATATCAAAAAGTTTTTAGACATGCCAACAGATGGCAGCAGATATTAGTAGAAGCTCTGTCAACTGAGCTACCTTTTAAGAATGTTTTAAAGCAGTGTGTTAGCAAATTTAATTAAACTCAACTTTTTTGGATGGAGTGTGTGTAATTCCCACAAAGCACAGGTATTCACTAGTGCTTTTGTTGCTGCTAGTTTACTAAAGATTTCTCTTAAAAAGATTTTACTGTAGTGACTAAACATGGTTACCCTAACCTAGCATAGCTAACTAAATAAAAAAAAATAATCAACAAGATACAGATGATACCAGATACCAGATGTCAGATAAAAAGGGATATTTTCTTTAAATTATCTCTTTACTAACTAAGTAGGACTGGGTAATGATGCAAGTCAAGGCACCACATATGATCTTGTACATAATGCTTAGCATTTGGTCGGGTAACATGCACTATTAAACAGAATTTATGATTGTTTTACATTTACAGCATTTGGCAGATGCCCTTATCCAGAAGCAAATTACACTTATTTATTTTATACAACTGATCAATTGGGGGTTAAGGGCCTTGCTTTCCTTTTGGTGGTGCTGGGAATCAAACCCTAGTCTTCCAATTAGCAGTTTAAAACCATAACCACTTAGCTACCACTTCAAACTTTTTAAACACTTCTACTCTTCTTAAATAAATACAGTATAACATTTGTTGTTTATATAATACATAATTTATAATTTATAA
This sequence comes from Sisor rabdophorus, assembly GCA_026260075.1. Lineage (NCBI taxonomy): Eukaryota > Metazoa > Chordata > Actinopteri > Siluriformes > Sisoridae > Sisor > Sisor rabdophorus. The sequence goes on from JAOTQW010067015.1 coordinate 6,307, forward strand.
TACATAATTTAAGTTATAACTACTCAGCTGGATCAAAAAAAGAAACAAAGGTACGTGGCTCCCAATAAGGATTGCCAAATATCAGGAATGAACCGAACACATACAGGTGTGAACAACAAGGATAAAAAATGTTATTTTACACATGCTACACATTTCTTTCTACACCTTTATTGCCTATTTATTTTTTTAAAAAGCTAGAATAAGAACAGTGTGTTCTGGGTTCTATATATGCACACACACAAATACACACACAGGTTTTTTTATTTTTTATCCAGGTAGGTAAACTACTAATCCCACCATATTTACCTTAATCATTTTCCACTCTTTTGTTCAATTTTATTTAAAGATGAATTGATGCTTCTTAAAATAAGCACTTTTTCCCTTATATTGAAATGGTCTTTTTTTGAATTTTTTTTTTAGTAAACTGTAATCACAGAGATTCTATCCATCTCCTTGGCCTATTTCAGACACAAAGGTCTGCTTATGTCCTGCTTTCTTCATACTCTGTCTTCTCATCGTCCCTCCCTTTGATTAAACATTACATCCAGCAGATGCAGAAAATAGAAGGATGATTTTCTTCTTTACTCTTCTTCTATGTTGCATGAATATAAGATTAACCCTGATGTCAGATGTCAAATCAGTGCCAATTTGTTCTTTGAGCTCATTTCGTTGCCTGCTGTAAAATAAATGAGTATTTGTGACTAGCCACTAAAAAAAATAATGGTTATCCCAGTGTACATAGGGCAAGACTCAGGTCTACACACTGGACAGGACACACACTTACACTCATTACTATGAGCAATTTAGAATTACCCATCAACCCAATGTACAAGTATTTTGCACTGTGGGAGGAAACAGGGAGGACATGCAAACCCTGCACAGAAACACCCTTTGCTGGACCTTCTTGCTGTGTGGTGACGTGCCAACCACTATGCCACTGTGGGGCTCGACCTAATTTCATCTTTTATTTAAAAGAGAGAGTAAAAAGAAAGTGCTGGTAGAGAGAGTGAGAGACATATCATTACAAACTGATAATAAAAGTAATTGTTAACGGAATTTAATATAAAATTAAAAAGCATTCATAGGCCCAAACACTATTTTTTTATCTCAATGTCCCACAATTCTGGTCACAATAAAGCTTAAGCTTTATTTCAAATTCTTTAAATTCAAATTTTTTTATTATACAATTTAATATACATATTAATTTTCAGCATTTTTCATTTATTTATCTATACCCACTTATTCTATCACAGCGCACATCAGCAGGGACAGGACAGGTCACCAGTCTATCACAGGGCCACACATGCTCACATTTACTCCTATGTGCCATTTTTAGAATCACCAATCAACTTAATGTTACCCGGAGGAAACCCATGCAAGCGCAGGGCAAACATGCAAACTCCACACAGAAAGACCTCTTGCCTGGGAATCGAACCCAGGACCTTTTCGTTGTGAGGTAACCGTTCTAACCAATTTTTCATCACTTTATTTTTCAAAATAACTGATATTCTTTCTAACTAAACAGTTTTGCTGTTAAGTTTCTATTTTATTGTTTGTACAACTAGAAAATCCCACAATATAACTGACAAACTTTTAAATCCAGGGAATACGCAATAAATAGTGACTAAGAAAACAAGTGCCTACCCACACACCTACACTTCCAAGCACACAAAGCCCTTAAAAATCCAACGACAAAGATGGTCTTGTTTTCCGCTTTATGCACCGAAGCCCCTTCTGCTATGCATCAGCTGGTTTCATGCCAAGTCTTCCCTCAGCACCAAGCAGACTAATACCCACTACTAAGTCTACCTTATTAGGAAGCCCCATCTTATCCATCTGTCTTAGACCGAAATCGATGAGACAAACAGCAAACTTTTTGAAGTAAGCACAGTTTACCGAGCTGATCTGTAGGGTTCAACTTGTGTTAGGTTTCTGAATTACTTTAAAATCGGATTTTTAACTTTAAAATCTTCACCAAAATTGGACAAAAAAACAACTTACAACTTTAGAGAAATGAATGTCATAGCAATTTTAGACACAGTGACAAAATGTTGCAACTGATTGCAAAACTAAGGGGACAGCCAGTCAAAGACCACAACCAATGACTTATTTCCTTTGTAGTGGACCATATTCATTTATTCATCTTCTATACCCACTCATACCCTAATTGAGGGTCAAAGGGGTCTTCTGGAGCCTATACCAGCCCTCTGGAGGGGCAAAAGGCAGGAAAGGTGGACCCTGGACAGGACATCAGGGCCGCGCACACTCACTCCAATGGGCCATTTAAAATCACCTAACAACCTAAAGTAGAGTAAACCCAAGCAAGCAAGGGGTGAGCTTGCAAATAAAAATGCCTCTACCTATGAATAATAAAGCTTATGTTTTCATAAATGTTTACTGTAGAGTTCATCATGAGTTCATGATTTCATCATGAGTTTCTAGTGATATGGCACTTGATTGAGAGGTCTTATGCTGCATCCAACAAGCTTGGAAAGGACAGTCTTACATTGGAATTTTGGTCCACTAGACTGGACAAAAAACTCTTTCTACATTTCAGTACAAGTGTTTGGAATGAGTAGGAACAGTAGAAAAACAGAAAACACACACAAAATATTGAAGGCACTTCTAAGGTATATCATTTAAATTCCAAAGTTGAATATATCTTTAATAGAGATATTTTCTGTGTTTTATTGCCCCATATATCTTTTCACTACTGAGTTTCCTTTAGCAATCCTTTAGCAACTTTTTTAAAAGTTATTTCTGGCTAAGTTAAGTAATTGTGTTGCGTGCAGTCTTATCAACGCTAATGCTAATTCTGGTCAATCCTCCATAAGAAAATCTTAAAATTAGACAGAAAATTCCCCACGATAACTAAAGATCATAAGATATAGAAAGCTCAAGTTCAGATTCGAACTTCTACTTGTCTCAAAAGACTCACTTTACTCATATGGCAATGGTAAATAAAAGTGGTTAAAATGTGCTTATTTGTCACATAGTCCCTACAGCATGGTAAAACTTCTTTGCATATCCCAGTCATCCAAACACTAACTCAGCGCCTTAACTGTTTGAGCCCAGCATCAGGAGTTAAAAATTTTAAATTTACAGTATTTGGCAGCTACCCTCAGACAGAGCGACTTATATTTATCTCATTTATACAACTAAGCAATTTAGGGTTAAGGACATCGCTTGGGGCCCAGCACTTGTAACTTGTTAATGCTGGTAATTTAACCCTAGATCTTCAAATTTATTTATAGATGAATTACTGGAATTATTTTTAGGTCCATGTCCTTACTGGTTATCAGTCTTTGTCTTTGTATATTGTTCTGAATGATAATGCCCATGTGGACACAACCCTTGAGTTCCATGAAGACATTCTGTTCTAGTAAGATTGGAAAAAATTAAGCGTCCTGTAGAGCCCTGACTTAACCCTAAGAAACATCTTTGGATGAATCCAAACATCGAAACTGAATTAGGAAAAATGGCTGTCGTACACTCTGTGTAAAAGTAAAATTCTCTTGTGTGTCAGGCCAGTTTGAGGTGCAAAAGAAGATTGCATCTGATTAGACTCAAAAATTCAGTCCTCTCATTCTCTCTCTTACGCCTCATCCAGTGAAAGCTGCGACAGCTGGTCCTGGCTCACAATTTCAAGGTTTGTTGAGGCACCCTTTTATTTTTCTTTTATTGTATATCATGTAAACCAAGATATTGGTCCTTTCCATATTGTATGAACCATTTGTGTTTGTTTAGGCACACACTAAAAATGTTAGACATTCCCATGAATTAAAAAAATCTCTTGTTATTGACAATCCCAATGTTAGCACAACTTATTTTTAGACTTTTCAAAGATTTCCAGAGAGGAAAGGCAAAATAAGAAAGCAACAAATGTGATGGAAAGATAAAAAACTAAAATAAAAGAACAGCACAAGAAAGGGTATGCACTGTTTTTTTTGTGTAAAAGCAGAGTCGGCAAAGGAGAATAAAGAAAAGATTGAGTGGCATGTACTGAAGATGACTGCTTTGCACTGGCAAAGCTTGATTCATGTAAATAACTCAGACAACCGGCTGACAACAACAGAGCAGGCAGTAAGTGTGGAAATATCACTGAGCTTTAAGAGTTCCTGTAGAAACGTTAAAAAAGAAATAGGCTTCCTGTCAAAGCTACTGTGCACACATCATCTAATGTAATGCAGTCTTGCAAAGGTATTCACCTCCCATTTATTCTTACTATATTTGTGAGGCTACACTGTTAATCTCAGATAAAAAATTTTGCCTAAAACATAGCTATAGTATTGAATTTAGACCAATAAAATATATAATGTCAGCATCAATATGGCAGTGTGCATCTGACATAGTCAAAAATCAAGTGGGAATTATATTTAACTGCACCACCAGTTCAGAACACATTTAATTTGTGGATAAAACATAAAGTTTAATAAAAGAGTGAACGTTTAGCCTTTGCACAATGTTTTAGGGTCAAAATTTCAAAATACTTTAAAACATTTAGGCATAAGAAATCACCGCATCACTTTTGTAGCTTTAACAAAGATTAATATTGAACTTATACAGTAAAGTTCTTACACAGTTATACAGTTCACTAATACAGTACAGTACTTATACAGTTTATACAGTAAGGAATCTACATTGGGATTTTACATATGATTGTATTTTCCCCTATCTGGATATCCAGAAAAAATAAAGCACTGATTATTTTATTCACATTTCTTTTCTACTGTATTTATCTACGATTACCATTTGTCTATTTTATTTTACACAAATTCACTTTCTCACAAAATCACCCTAATCATTCTAAAATTATTAATTTTTTCCCCCAAATAGAGTTATTTATGTCACACCGTAAAATGTTTTTACTATGTATTTAATCAATATAAGTATTGCATAAACAACTAAATATCGCATTGTCAGTTTCGACTATATATTTATATATAAAAATAATTAATTACAATTAACATAAACATAACATAAACAGTTGCAATTACATAGGTATTAACAACCTAGATGTTAACCTTACCGTAGTAGTAGTAATCCAACAACCCTAATATTAAATATACCTAATAAAAACATTGTCTGGGCACGGTTGTCTGACAAACTTTGTGTGGGTGAAGAAGATGAATGAAAACAACTGTGTTAAAACGTTGTCTTATATATATTATATAGCCATTATAGTGAATTTACAATGTATATATGGATGTTCAATATGTATACAACTATAGATAAATTAAGTGGTAGCACAGTGGTTAAGGTGTTGGAATATTAACTCAAAGATCTAGGTCTGATTCCCAGCATCACCAAGCCAACACTCCTAAGCAGGTCCCTAATTGCTAAGTTGTATAACAGGAAATAATGTAGGTCGCTTTGAATAAAGGATCTGCCACATTCTGCCAATTAAAAAATGTAAAAAAGATGCATAAAAATTCACACTCTTGTGTACAATTAATTTTAAATACAAACAGGTGACTGTTCTAACATGATTTGTTTACTTATGTTAATCATGTTATCCAGTCTCCATAGTCATGTAAGTTTACAACAGCTATAACAGCAATAAAAACGCAAGCTTTCGCCCTTTCATATTTCTCCCTTTCCTGCATAGCCTTTCATTCATCCTTGAAATTGAAACTTTAACCTGTGAACCACTAAACTTCTCAGACAGAAAAATAAACAAATTTCCTTCTGAGCTAAATCGATCAAAGTAAGCATTAGCTATGCTAAAAAGCCTACATCCCTAATGCGCATGAAACATTCACATCCTATGAATAATGTCATGGTGTTGTTGTAAGATTTGCTTCAGTAGCTCATGACTAATGTTATGAAATGCATTAAGTTAACTTGTGTGTAGCCATTCCTGATTAGCAATTAAAACATGGCAGTTAAATAATTTTAGTACTTGATTAAATGATAACATGCTTGATCTAATTAAAGGTCTTTTGGTGCTCTAATGCAACACCGGAGCATCATGAAACAATCTTTCTATACATACAGTAGAATTATATTCCTATGCATTTGCCAAACAACCTTATGCAGAGCAACATGCATTTAATACAGTTTTATCTAAGTAAGAATTAAAGGGGCCTTGCTAAAAGCATAAGCCTCTGGGGAGTCTAAGTTTTATTGAGTATTATAAAGAAACCCTTTTGTCATGAAAAGATGCAAATTTGTATGACAAAAGCATACATTTCCTATAAATCTACAAAACAATTTATAAATAGCTACTCTAAACATTAGAAAGTTTGTGAATAATAAAATTTGACATAATTGAAGATCAACATAGGCCGGCGCGTTGGTGTAGCAGTTCACCTTCAGAAAGAATGTCAATTCCTGGGCAAGGGGGATTTCTGTGTGGAGTTTGCATGTTCTGCGTGGGTTTATTCCGGGCATTTCGGTTTCCTCTTACAGTCAAAAAACATGTCGATTAGGTTGATTGGTGATATTTTAATGCTTGTTCTGTCATTGAGGCCAACCACTCTACCTACCAAACAACCAATTAACCAACAAACTAATCTACCTACCAATAACCATCCAACCAACTAACCAAATCATCAATTAATTAAATAATTTTTTTAAAAAAAGGTTTATTGAAATAGATGTCACATTATAACCTGTAATATACATATGTATCGACTTAATATCAAAATTGACTGCAATGACCTTTTTGGAACATGAATAATAGGCAATAATCATTTAGCTATACCTTTATCCCTGAAAAGAGAGGTGTAAATACATCTCATAAATGATATAAATCTTATGAAATTTTATGAAAATAAAAATGCTAAAATTGTTAAAAAAAGGAAAAAAAACAAAATGAATGATCAATCATACTATGCAAACATACACCTAGTTAGTAAACAGGTTTTGGCCTCTCTTTCTTTTGTTTGTGGAGTGCTAGTTAAAGGTGTTTCAATTTGTTTAAAACTTCTGCAAATCAGGGCCAGCATGTTTGTGAAGGACGCTGAGTAAGAGATAAATGGCTGCCGTCAGGGTGTTCGGGGCAGATGGATGGAGTGCGCTCATGACTGACCCGCATTTCTGAAAAAGCTACTGCGGTGAAACCAAGCCTCCACTCAGAGCTTAAAATTCTTAAAAGTCAGTGCAAACACATTTATTTATTTATTTATTTATTAATTTATTTTGTTGCTATTTTTTATGTTTGCTGTTAAAAGCAGATGATATACATTCGTTTATTCATCTTCTATACCCGCTTATTTCCTAACTCAGAGTCACAGGGATCTGCTGGTGCCTATCCTAGTGCACAAAAGCCAGGGGACACCCTGGACAGGTTGCTAGTCCATCGCAGGACCAGACATAGAGAGATAACCACACACAATCACACTCACTCCTATAGGCACTCCTTAGAGTCACCAATTAACCTAATGTACATGTTTTTAGACTGTAGAAGGAAACAGGAGTACCTGGGGTAAACCCATGCATTTGTGGGGAGAACATGCAAACTCCCCACAAAAAGTTGCCCAGGAATCAAACACAGGACCTTCTTGCTGTGCGGTGCTAACCACTACACTACCACACCGCCATCAGATGATATCAGGATTTTGAAACCCTTTTCAAGGTTGCTTAAGCATGAAAAATTGTGTGTGTTTGTGTGTGTGTGTATATACACATGTAGGCATGTTTATTAAAAAGCCTAGCACCTCTTAAGATTACCTATAGCTAAAGAGGGCTAATATAAAAAAAAATAATTCCGGAAACACACACACACATTTCTATATTTGTTCACCACCATATATGCAAAATGTAATTGTCTATTCTTCTTCAGTCTGCAGTTTAAAGTAGCTAAGTGGATCATCTATGTATA